>QLOJ01011227.1:0-40772 GCA_003313625.1 Tricholoma saponaceum
GTCAGATCTCTACTTACTTCTCCCATAAATTTTATCCAAGAAGCTCCTGAATACCTGCCTCTTCAGACCAGTGTGTGTTTCAACGTTCGCCCCATTCTCGTCAATAATCACACCTTCCTCCGGGATACCATCAATCAGGTCATTGAGTCGTCCATACACACCTCTTTCATATTCGGCATACACCTCACGCAACTTCAGGTCTTCATACACCTGCTTCACGCGCTTCTCGCAATCGCCCCCTGCATCATGTCCTCCATCACTATCCATCTTTTTATCGTTGACGGAGCCCTCGGCCCCAGCTTCGATATCTCCCTTCCGACCATAATTCTTGTCGAGAATTGAGCGCTGCTCCGGGCTACAGAGCACAAGCGCAGTATTTATGCACCACGAACACTTGTTATCAACGATATCAGTGCCAATCTTGCCTAAAACCTCTGGAGGCGCGGAGAAATCAAGAAAGTCGTCCTGAATCTGGAAATATTCTCCGAGAGGTATGAGAATGGAAAGAGTAAGATCATATGCACGAATAGTCTTGGTTTCTTGGGAAGGCAGGCGGATGGTATAAGTTTCTGGAATGCTGCACATGTACATTGCGGCTGCGACCGGGAGGTGGAAAGAATAATATGCTGTTTTATACTGCACGATGACGCGATGTCTGAGGAGAGATGATTAGATCAAGGATTCATTCATGACACATGCAAGAATATGAATATGCATCGAACGGAGAGAGAAAGCAACTAGGAGATAGAACTTACTTGTCCAGGGAGAACCTGCCCAAGTCGACAACACCCTCAGGAGCGGTAATAACGTCCACAAGCTGCCCCATCTCAGTCTTATAAGTGACATCGTGGAACATTTCAAGTAAATTCAGGTAACAGGGTTGATCACGGAAGTGTGATTTGAGGAGATAGAAGATGGAAGATTGGAGCATGATAGCGTCATTCACCGCGATCATGCCAACCCGAGGGTGCTTGTAAGTGTTCGCGCTTGCCTGACCGCCAAGGCTCGACGGAATGGTGCTGGGTATCTCTGGTGTGGAAGAAGGTGTGGTGACAACGGGAGACGGCGCAAGGTACCAACACGGTTGACCGCGCCTAGTGAGAGAGGCATCCATTATGTCGTCAGCGACAAGGAAGTAGGCTTGGAGCTACCGCGAGCAGAAGGGTGAGGATCATTATCGATTTGGATAGATCGTGACACACCAACTCGACACACCACCCCAAAACTGCCGCGCGAATATACTCATCTTCAGTCAGAGCCCGACCTTTGAGGATTTCTGCAGTGTCAACTACGGACATGCCACGGTTGAGTTTACCCCCTGGAACGTTGTGCTCAAGGTTCTTTGTATAGTGAGAACATTAGAGACATTGTCGAGAAAGGGAATTTGGTTATAAACCTTTCGAAACCAAGTAACAGCTTCAGGTGGCATATTCTCGCGTTGACAATTAGCGAGTATCTCATCGCGAACGAGATTGAAAGTGCCTTCAAACTTTGCACGACGAGCTGCTTTAGACATGGTGAGAAGAGAGAATGAGGATGGATAAGGATTCGATAACAATCAGGGATGACAATCAGGATAACAATCAGGATAACAATCAGATTCAAATACTCCTTACACGTTCCTTCCATTCTCCCTATCACTTCACAGTCGTACCACTTTCATTCTCCCGTGTAAATCCGATCGGTCTACACTCCATAGCACTAAACTGTGTTTACTACTGAACCTTTTTATCGTGGCCGTTAATCTCCACCGCGGAGGTTGTAGCTATCGCCATCTGTAATCGTCTCCTTTCCTCTCGTCGCTCGCGCCCACGGGTAACCATCGCCTTGGGTTCTAAATCTGCAAAAAGATATTTACAGCCTTTCTCAAGGATCCAGCATCCGATGAAATCAATAACCATCGCAGCCGTTAACCGTACTTTAAACTTGAGAAGTGGTCAGGTTGACACCACCATGCGAGAAAATACAACTCTTACTGAGCCTTTCATTTCAACAATCTGAAGCCACCGGTTCAGCTCAGGCATGAAATCTGTAGCACCAGAAAATGCAACTGCGCTGGCTCCAACAAGTCCCCACCATAGGGCAGAGTTCTCTCGAATTCCTTCACGAAAAGGGCGACCCTGAAAATGGAGTCAAGATGTTGGAATTTGTCATACCCTGCAACTAACAAACGATGCGTACCTGGAAATTGATGGCAAATGTTGAAACCTGCTGAGACAAACCAAGGAGGTATATTGCAGTATTGAGGAGATTGGGTTCAAATTTCGCCTCCAGATCAATGGGACCCCGCCTGGAATAAAGATAATTCACCCTGAGTGTCCCAAAAAAAGATAACCTTGCTCACACTTCATAGTCATGTGTCAAGTTTGTGATATACACCAACGATACAATGTGCAGCGCGAATTGGAGTAAAACCGAGAGAAGGACATAGAGGTTGAAAATGTTTCCCAAGGGCCGCTCTCGCGAGAGCTTTTCTACTGGCTGTTAGACGAGATCAGCATGGCAAAGTGTGATGAAGATGAAAGTCATCCTACCTTTGCCCGAGATATGCACAAGAAACAAACGGACATCAACATGCCTGTCACCGTGACCTGGTAATCACCAAACTTTATTCCGTCAAGATACTGTACACTTAGACTGTATGCAGTGATGAGACAATTTAAAGCGAGGATCTTGTACATTTGGATAGTGGCAACAAGAGTGCAACGGCCCTGCCGAATGATATGTGTAACTGAATTCAATCAGCATTCTTTTGATATTCTGGATGAAAGCAGGGAGCTCACTGGCTGAGACATGGGCTAATTTCGACGTGAATGGTGCGGCACAAGAGGCGTCCCCAAGCTTGATTTTTGGCACATCCTCATCGCCTTCCATTTCTGCCATCTTGTCAGTGATAGACGACAAATCGAACTAGCAGAAGCGTTGGCTAACATTGACGACAACGAAAGAGCTGAAGACAGACCTTCTCCATCGGATTTCTCTGACGTGCGACTTGCAAGTCTGCAGCAGCCCTCTGCTGAGCCTGCACAGCATCAGGCAAGAGATGAGCAATTGCTGGGGGAACTGGCGGAGGAGGCTGCCCAAAGCGAGCCGATATCTTTAGTTGGCTCTCATAGACCTTTTTAACACGCTCAAGTTTCTGACGTTCGGCGATCTTTTGGAGATCATCGGGGGAACCAGCGAGAAGTGCAACACCGATGTGAGCTTGCTTTAAGGCCCCAACGTCGTTTGTTCCGTCACCAGCCATTAATGTGGTGTAGCCGAGGGTTTTCAGAGTAGTAAGGATGAACTCCTTCTGGGAAGGAGATACACGTGCATACACCCAAGTGTTCTGAACAAGATCATTCCAGCTTGGTCTGGACTCAAACTGCTTTAACGCGGCACCAGTCACACAAATGTCGTACTGTTCGAACAGTGACAGGTCGAGGGGTTCCGAAGGATCGACAGGTATGACTTTGCTTTCATCAACAGTGCGCCAAACAAGATCTAAGAGGCGGACCGCCAATCATGAACAACGGGTAGAGTGTCATTCAGTTGACATACCTCCATCATGCGTCGGGTTCTCCTTCAAATCAAGGATCAGAGCATCTCGATCAACGATTTCCACGTCACGGGCAACATGCACTGCTGTCAAAGGGTTATCACCAGTAATCATGATGCACTTTAAAAATGTGAGAATCACAATTAAGCTGAAAAATTGGAAACATACGCGATGTGACGAGTCGGCAAGCATCTTCAACGCTTCTACCGCATCGGGCTTAAGAGGACAGTGGAATACCAAAAACCCGGCGAAGATCAGCTTGCTTTCGACCTGGTCTCTGGCTAGTTTGTTGATCTACGATATCTCAAATGAACCAGGCAAACCAGACAGCACTGTATCACCACTAACCTTATCTACAGAGATGGCTTCCATCTCTTTCACCCCAAGAGCCAGAACGCGACTTCCTTTCCTCGTAAACCACTTATACGTGTCATCGTAATGCTCCGGAATGACAGACAACATATTTTTAATGGTCTCAGGTGCACCCTTAACAGCGGCCAGAACTTTGCCTCCAGGAAGCACTGAAACAGTGGACATACGCTTCAAGGCTGAAGAAAACTGGAAACGACGGCGAATGACCAATTGCGTGCGGTGAGGTGCGGTGACGTTCGCAGGTGAAACGATATCCCCTAGGCATCTCGAGTAAAAATATGACAACTACAGCCACAACCAACACACCTTTGCACAGAGTCCAGTCCAAAGATTCCAGAGTAGTTTTCTCCATTGGATCACCAACTACTGTCCCATCGTCAAGCCTGACCAAGGCATGGGCAGCAGCAAGGCATAAAGTAGTCTCCCGTGAAGTTTCTCTGACATTGACAAGTCGCCTTTGGTCCGAAGAGCTTGATTAGATACGATAAAATCTAATCAGCGAATGAACAACAGAAACACTTTTGTACTTACTCTATTCCCACAACACCTTCCAGCACCAGATCCTCGGCAGTGATTGTTCCCGTTTTATCAAAACAACACACATCGACTCGGCCAGCAAATGGAATGCGGAAGGGTTCTGTGCAGAAAATCGCTACAGAGGTACAATCAACAAGCTGCCAGATGAAAAGTCAGGGCATAATACCAAACTTAGACAATGCCACAAGAGATGCATTGACGGCCAAAGATAATTCCATAGGAAGTTCCGGAGGAACAACACTTGTGATAATTAGGATGCAGTCAAGGAGTAGCTTGGATTTCTTTAGATCCCTTTCAATGCCTTCGTACAACACTTCAATGACTAGTCCTCTGCTCGCAACGAGTGCGACTGACCTTTGACCCAAACATACCAGCTAGCAGCAACGGCAAAGATCAAGAGGAACCCAATGAATAAGAATGATTCCAAATTATTCGCAGAAACACGCTCTGTTGAGAATATCATGGTTCGAACGAGTTGGCCTTGAGCAGTACCGAAACCTGTGCGAAGGACAACTCCCAAGCAACCTCCGTCGGGGGTCTTAACTGGAAATCCGATTTCACCTGTATCCAAAGTTGGCGGAAGCAGATTGAAACAAAGAGATAAATCAACGTACTAGAGGTAGCTGCCTGGAGGATCTTCGTCCCACTGAAAAGAACCGCGCTCTTGTGAGAGCCATCAACATCTAAATTTTCAGAGCCTTCCAGGAGTTGGACAGACTCTTTCAGCAAAGGGGTAGACTCCCCAGACAACATGGCTTCATTGACTATACAGGTCCCATGTACTAGAAGAATGTCAGCAGGGACAGTTGTCTCAGTCTGTTGACGAGCTGGTAGATCATGGTTTTTGAATGCAAAATTCTCATGGAAAGGCTGATGTACATACCGACAGAAACTAGGTCACCCGGCAATAGAGTATCTGTTTGAATCACTGTCCACTTTTTGTCCCTATAACATTGGATTGGGTATGGAGCAACAGACATGGTCCTAAACTCCGTCAATGTCCGTACCCGCTGTATACGTTGGTTGTCATCACTACGCTTTAGCAGGCTGTCGAGGAAAACAAACCTGCCAGACGACGGTGCACTCGAACACAATCAACATGAAAAGTGTGAAAAGACTGTAGTACCAATACTCATCCAGGCACCACAGGGCAACGCAAAAGACTTGAAAAACAAAGAATGGTGCTGTTGCGTGTTCGCTAAAGAGTTCTGAAAAGGACGGTATGGGGATGTTGAATTCGTTGCCTCCGTACAGACCATAAAGGGATGGAAGCTCAGCGGACCCTAGGCCAGTTGGTTTGTGGAAAGCAGAGAGAGGTGGACGACTAGAGGACGGGTAAGGAAGACGGGAAAACGTGACTGGCGACGTAGATTCGATGGTGTAAGTATCGCGTTGATAACTGAACGTATATGATGCAATGTCTGTCACATCCTTCTTGTTCAGTCGCACAATGTCTCCTTGACCGCGATGAACGTTTGGAACTATGCGAATGCAGTCGGCTTGATGCAATGAGTGCGCCTTTCTCCGAGGTCAGAAGGAACAAACGTATATATATCACTCGCACCTTCTTTGTCGTAATCCATGCCCTTGCTCCGGCATTCCACTTGGTAACGAGAAAGCTAAGGGCATGACCAGCTCCCAATGACACGCAAGCCAGAAAGGTCCACTCCTCGCTCACGAGCCAATCGTCATATTTGACGTAGTAGGCATACGCTAGCAAAGGGTAGAGAGACAAGAATGGGAGGGTGTAAAGGTAGGTATACCAAGGGAGTGAAACGTGCAAGGTCGCTCTTGCAATTTCAGAAGACTTAACGACGACGGAGACCCTGATAAGCAAAAGCTGAGTCGCAGAATGGGAGAGGAAAAGAAAAAGCATACATTACGATTAGTAGACCAATTTAGGAGTTCTATAAGAGTGGGCAGTGCCCGTATAAAGGAACTTGGAATGAAGTATCCCCCCCCGCAATACGAATTCGAGAGCCACAGCAAAAAGTCTAAAGAACTTGTAGAGAACGAGGAAGAGAACCAAGTTAACAGACTTTACGTGGACCACATCACATGACTTGTATATTCAATTACACTACAATATCACTTCAACTTCAGAAACATCTCTTTTGATAATTCCAGCGTTGATATTTCCGCCTCTAATGTCTTCCGCTATCAAACCAATTCATCAATTAAACAGTCTTGCGGGAAAAGAATATTTATACCTTGTCATCATTGGCCAGACGCACAGTAGCTGGCACAGTGTCTTCATAATCTGCCTGAGATTCTACCTTGATGATTTTTTGTAGATTAAGTTGCGCAAGGTCTAGTTTCTTTTCGCACTTCGCAATTTCGACATCAAGATCAACAAGTCCCTTTAAACCCGGATGTGGGATAAAAAAACACATTCAGACCAAAAGTTACTCACTCGGACAAGGGTATGAACGGCAATGGTAGACGTGACAACAGTACCACCGCAACCTGCTGGTATATCTGTATGACTGCGAATGACTTTGGCGCTCTTGCATCCTTTCGTCAGCGTAACAATGGTAGGTATTTGTGATTCGAAAAGCGCGGCTTCTTCGACTGATTGTATATGGAAGAAAACTGATGTTCAAATAAGCCTTCAGGACAAAGGGAAATGGAATTCAAAACAAACGTTGAATATCAGTCTGAAGATTGTATGACGCGGCTAAGGATCGACCAGCTTTCAATGCCGAGAATACGAGATCGAAATGCTTGTCCGCATCGCCAAACACGAAAGTTTTCTCCTGGTAATTTGTGCGAATCAGCGGGTATATCCCATGTGGAATAGAAATAAACGAACAAATACCGGAAACGACGAAACCATGATTGAGGGAGTGGAGTCATTGGGTCTCCGTGGAAGCCGCTGCCAGAGTTCTTCGGTGACGAATGGCATAAACGGATGCAACAGGCGTAAGCCATGGTCAAGACATGTGTATAGGGTTTGCTGCGCGGATGTCCGTGAAGCAAGAGGAGAAGATTCGTCGGTCATGGGCTTCATTGCTTCCTATTGGTTCAACGGTGTCATACAGCAATGTCTGTCAGTCTCGATGGAGCATCTTACAATGTAAACGTCGCAGAGCTCATACAACCAGAAATTGTATGCAGAGGTAGTCGCAAGCATAAAATTCCGATCAGCCAGATGGGTATTGATCTCTCCCGCGGCGGTATTCAGCTTGTGTAAAATCCATTTCTCTACGAGGCTTTCGTTTCCGGTGGGCTAGATACACGTAGTGGCATTGAGAAGAATGAGAAAGAATATAGACTCTAATGACGTACGTTAGATGACAGCTCAGGTACGAATGCCTCATCAAGCTTGAGCATCGCAAACTTAGTTGCATTGAAGATCTTGTTGCAGAACTTGCGATACCCTTCAACTCGTAAGATCTCGAGATTTATGTCACGACCTAAATTTCAGGGCAAATCGCGCAATCAGTACCTTGGATAAAAACGCGGATTGAATACTTACCACCTCCAGAATACGCACACAACGCAAACCTCAATGCGTCTGTCCCGCACTGTGGAATTCCCTTCGGGAAATCCTTCTTCTGCCCAGCCTTGGCCTTCACAATCTCCTTCTCATCCAAATTCCCCTCGTACAGCTTCTCATGCAATGCCTCCAGCTGCAATCCCTGGATAACATCCAACGGATCGATGACGTTTCCGAGCGACTTACTCATCTTCCGTCCATGCGCGTCCCGGATCATGGCGTGGCATAGGACCTCATTGAATGGCACTTTGCCGGTAAGTTTAATACCAAGGAGGACCATACGCGCAACCCAGAAGAAAAGAATGTCCCAACCCGTCTCGAGAAGCGACGATGGGTAAAAGTTTTGCAAGTCGGGAGTCTGGAAATGGGAGATCAAGCAAACTGGGTATGAAGAGTAAACGGGAGACCACACATTTTCGGGCCAGCCCATGATCGAGAACGGCCATAGACCAGAAGAGAACCATGTATCCAACACATCCTCATCTTGCTCCAGCGTGAACTTCGCACCGCCCGCCAGCACCTTAGCACGCTCCATAGCTTCCTCGAATGTCCGGCCGACGACCCAATTCTTTCCGTCGTTTGCCTGCGACATCCACATATCAGAACCAAGAATAAACGGCAGGAATAGAATGGAAGACTTGCATCTTGCTCGTTGCCCTCAATATCCACAAAATAAGCAGGACACCTATGACCCCACCATAATTGTCGGGAGATACACCAGTCCTGGATCCCGTCAAGCCATCTATACCAGTCGTTCTCCGATTGCTTGGGTGTGATGACCAGTTCGCCCGCCTTTGTACGCTAGACAATACATTTAGCCGGGCCAATAAACGAGAAGATGGCAACTCAGACGAACCTTGATCGCCTCCTGTGCAAGCGGCTGGCAATTCACCCACCACTGTGGCTTCAGCACTGGCTCTATAACGTCGCCTGATTTACTGCCGCCATCCTTAGTTCTGACACCACACATCCGACCACTTTCTGGACTCACCTACAGATTGGGATCTGCATGGGGTTATCTTTCGTCTCCACAAATAGCCCCATCTCCTTCAACGCCTTCACAACTTCTACCCTCACGTGGAACCTCTTCATTCCCTACACATCCCCAATGTATGAACGATCAGTCTCCGGCCAAAACTAGAAATCTGGGCACCAACCTTGAACCTCTCCCCGGCATTGCCATTCAACGTCCCATCATCATTCAGAATATTGACAAACTCCAGCCCGTGCCTCGTGCCAACGTCATAATCGTTCGGGTCGTGGGCCGGGGTGATTTTCACCGCACCAGTCCCAAACTCCATGTCCACGATAATGGCATCCGTCACGATCGGCACACGCCGCTGCAAAAAAGGGTGGATGGCGAACCTGCCATGGAGATGCTAAGTTGTCGATGTTGATGTTGACGGTGAGGATAAGGATAAAGGGGGGAGGATAAATGGCGAACCTTATACCGAGGGTCATCGGGATGCACAGCGATCCCTGTATCGCCCAGCATTGTCTCTGGCCGGGTAGTTGCCACCACGATTCTCTCATCTACGCATCAGGATGGTCTCCAGGAATGCACAAAAGAAAAGAAACACAAAAGTACATACCGGACCCTTCAATGACATAGGCAAAACTCGTAATAACGCCAAATTCAAATTTCTCTTTCGCGTCATACCCAGGCACATTCAAGAGCGTCCTACCAGCGAGTTGTTTCTGATCTACCTATGTACCCACAATATTCGTGAGCACAACATTACTTCAAAGAAAATAACCAAACCTCGAGGTTGGACAACGTCGTGTTCAACTTGACACACCAGTTGACGAGCCTATTTGCGCGGTAAATAACTCCATCCTCGTGTAGCCGGCAAAAGGTCTCGATGACAGCATTCGAGAGACGCTGTATTTGCAGTATCGACATTAGGTGATGCAATAGGTTGACAAACAGGCACACCTCATCCATAGTAAATGCCGTGCGATCCCAATCATAGCTGCCCCCAAGTCGATGTAGCTGATTCGTAATCCGTGCTTGGTAGCTATCATCCGTTCAGCATTTGCAAGAAATCGGAATGGATGCACCCACTCATCCTTCCACTTGGAAACAGTCTCCACAAACTTCTCTCTCCCCAAATCGTGGCGCGTCTTCCCCTCGGCCTTGTATAGACGTTTCTCCACCACACTCTGGGTCGATATCCCGGCATGATCGAACCCAGGTGCAAATAGCGTGGTCTTCCCCAGCATTCTATTCCTAGATCAAAGTCAAAGCCCAAATTAACAACACAAACTGTACAAAAACCAATACAAGACACTTACCAGCGAACCAGGGTATCCTGAATAGCCACAGTTAATGCGTGCCCGATGTGCAAACTTCCGGTGACGTTCGGTGGAGGGGCAGGTATGACAAACTTTCCCTTATCATCCTTCCTCGGACCGTCCTTGTTTAAAAAGCGACTCGATACTTCGGGCTTGAAGAAGCCTTCAGCCTCCCACCAGTCATACCATGCAGACTCTATGGCGATGGGATTGTAGCCAGATGCCATTGGCCCCGAGAGATCTAGGTTATTTGTAGAGATTGACATGCACGTAGGTAGCTACTCGGGATAGACATACCTTTCTTTTCCCCCTTTGGCGTCATATTAACAAACTCGACCTCGGCATCTCTACTGTCCTTCTTTGCCTTGTCTAGTTTTACCTTCTTTTCGGTAGCAGCAGGGATTTTTGCAGCCTTTGCAGCAAGCTTTGTCTCTTTCTCGAGCCGTTTCGCTTCTTTCTTGGCTAGGCACATTCTTTACGATGAATCGCACACACAACAATCTGAGCAACGCACCAGCGCTTTTTGAATTTGGATTCGGAACGCCATCATCAGTCGAAACATTAGGAGGAGTTACATTCAGGTCCGCGCCAGAAGCCATTGTTATGGCACGAAGCAGGCTTGTGGATGAAATAACGCGTTTATAAGAATGTACAGATGGAGGGAACCGATGAAGAAGAGATTGAGATAGATATCGATGCACCAGCATGACAAGTCGTGACTCGACAAAAAAAATTAGGGTAACATCTAATCTAATCTAATCCGATGCGATGTGATAACCAATTTGCAGACAATAAGCTTAGTATTACAGCGTCCATGCTGCAGTAGTATGTAACTGTTACAGTAACTGTAGTAGCCTAGCTAGTAGTACTTAAGCTGTTATCATATATGTAGATCTCTATCGCAATCACATGATATGTGCCTAGACGCTTGCTTCCATCGTCTTTCGTGATATCAAACCCGAGTTCCTCTCTCTTCTATACCACCACTCTTCAATCGCAACAACAATGAGTATTCTTGACATCGTACCTGTGTGTCCCACTTTCCATCATTATTCATTAACCAAGCTTCATACCATGAATAGCCCGGTGTGTTGACTGGAGATAACGTCCGAAAATTATTCGAGTATGCAAAAAAGCACAAGGTGTGTCTCATCTTCACAATCCAACCACTATGCTCACTCCGATCTCAAGTTTGCTATCCCGGTGAGCCCTGATAGTTCAACTAAACATGGCCCCTACCAACGCTGTTATCTTAGGCCATCGTTAGTTATCTCATCAAGCTTTGCATCCGTGTCGTTAACTCGATCGCGATCACTTTTGTAGAACGTCACATCTTCTTCAGTAGCGAATGCAGTCCTCGAAGCTGCTAGGTGGTTTAATATCTCCTATTTCTTCTTTATTATACCAACGGACCACCCAGAGATATCAAGTCCCCAATTATCATTCAGGTTTCTCAGGGTGGAGCCGCTTACTTCGCAGGCAAAGGTCTTGCCAATGACAAGCAGCAGGCCTCGATCGCTGGTGCCGTTGCTGCGGCCCACCATGTCCGAATCATCTCCAAAGCCTATGGAGTGTACGTGCTCCAGCTATTCTGACGTTCTTGTCTTATTATTGTATTTCCGGCTTGTTTGGTCTACAGTCCCGTTGTCCTTCACAGCGACCACTGCGCTAAAAAACTCCTCCCATGGTTTGATGGTATGCTCGAAGCTGACGAGGCCTACTTCAAGGAACACAACGAGGCCCTTTTCTCTTCACACATGCTTGATCTCTCCGAGGAATCTAAGGAGGAAAACATCGCAACTTGCGTCAAGTACTTCAAGCGCATGGCACCCATTGGCCTCTGGCTCGAGATGGAGATCGGTATCACCGGTGGGGAAGAGGATGGCGTGGACAACACCGGTGTCGACAATGCCTCCCTGTATACTCAACCCGAAGATGTCTTCGAAATCCATGAGGCGCTGAGTAAGATCTCCCCGAACTTCAGTATTGCTGCTGGGTTTGGGAACGTTCACGGTGTTTATAAGCCTGGAAATGTCAAACTGCAGCCAGAGCTCTTAGGCAAGCACCAGGTGTACGCAAGCAGTAAATTGGGTGGTAACGCCGAGAAGCCTCTGTAAGTTTATGGGACTCTGAGTGAACACGATGACAGATGTGCAATCAGGTTCCTCGTCTTCCATGGTGGATCTGGTTCCTCGAAAGAAGAGATCAATATTGCCGTTGGACATGGCGTTGTCAAAATGAATGTCGATACTGACACCCAATACGCCTACATGATGGGCATGCGGGCAAGTATCTTCCTTTTCATCCTTTCGCGCAATCGGCTCAAGTGTTCTCCCGAGCATAGAATTTCTTCGAATCCAAGAAACAATATCTCCAAGCACAAGTCGGTAACCCCGAGGGACCTGACAAACCCAACAAAAAGGTAATTTACATCCACATTTTGCAGTTTCTGAGCTTGATCTTTCATGTAATAACAGTACTACGATCCTCGTGTGTGGGTACGTGAAGGTGAGAAGACTCTTGTTACTCGTGTCAAGGAAGCTTGCGCCGACCTCGGGAACGTTGGTATGTAGACTATCAATCATACTTAAAGTGAAGTCCTCTCACTAAGAGCGCATTCTAGGTCGTTTGTAAATTGTTATGTTTATTTAGAAGAAAAGAAATTGTGTACTCGCTATGCGTATTGTTCCAGCTGATCATTATAATACTCTATATCAATGCCCGAAGGTCCGCAGTAAATACTGCCAGAACATATGTTCCGTCATCATGAGCACTGTAGCTTTCTGCATCATGGAGGCAACCGTGACGGTTACGCATGATGCGTAGCTGGATCAGACTCCAGTCACCAATAATGGAACACTTTTTACTGACTCGGATCCTTGAATAAATCACGGTCAAAGTTGTGCAGAAATTCCTCAAAATGACAATTTTCTGCCGCCATTATTCAATTTATTGCTGTTGGCAGTGTAATTGCATAGACGCGTTCCTCACGTGACAGGAGCTACGGCGATCTCCGACTAGATATGTACTACCAGAAAATAAGGTTTCAGCCACGCTTGACCACAACTTGTACGCATTACCCTCAAAATTTTCAACGATGGCGAGCTTCCTTCATCCTACGTCTGTCGAGGGGACTAACCAAGGATATATAGCCTAAGGAAATTCGCGACATCAAGCAGTTTATCAAAATCACCCAGAGGAAGGATGCTTCCCGTTCGTTCAACTTCCCCATCTAAGTTATCACTTCTAATAAACCACAGAGGCACGGATAAAGAAAATCGCGTCAAAAGTCCCTGGTGGAAAGACACAAACCAAGTTTAAGGTCCGATGTTCGCGATACCTCTACACATTAGCAATAGACGACCCAGAGAAGGCGGATAAACTGCAGCAGAGTCTCCCACCTGGTGCGTTCAACCTTGTCATCCTTACACTCAAAACTAAAGTTTCAACCAGGTCTGTTAATTGTTGAAGTTGGACAACCGTCAAAAAAGAAGTAAATCCATTATGTTACTTAAGGGAGTTTGGGCATGTCACACCTTGGAGGAGATGCGAAGGTCACTATGCAGACATATGGCGGTTGGTACACTTTATGCATGCGTACAGCACTGTTATGCCCTACAAACACGACAAGACCCACGCGTACTTCCCGGTTCGTGAGCGGTGTTGGACAAGTTAGAAAATCGTATTCATTATTTCAAGTGTTATACAACCACCGACCAAACCCATTGTCACCTTTGGAACGACATCTGCCAACTGATTACTCCGCCAATGTCCCCTTGGACTTGTATATTGTTCCCTAGGAAGCTCCAAA
The DNA here is from genome assembly GCA_003313625.1 of Tricholoma saponaceum. NCBI lineage: Eukaryota > Fungi > Basidiomycota > Agaricomycetes > Agaricales > Tricholomataceae > Tricholoma > Tricholoma saponaceum. The sequence goes on from QLOJ01011227.1 coordinate 14,056, forward strand.
GCTTCCAAGTCGTACTCGTTGGTTGTCATGCTGTTATCGTGGCCCCCTGACATTTGCAGGAGGGTTCTCAAGAAATGTGACCCGTCTAGTAAAGGCAGCGGCAGCAGATTGAAGATGTAGAGGGACAGCGTGGCCATGATGAGATATCTAAGTCAATGAGTGAGCAAATACAAGTAATTATACTTGAGCAACCTACTCCCAGGCAACTTGACTCTGAGAGGGTATCCATAGAGGCAAGATATGTAACCGAGGCATGAGAGTTCCGATGTTAACTATAGTTCCAATTAGAACAATTTCATCCACATCGACTTAAGTGCCGTACCTTGCTCCCACACCTCTCGCGACGGCCCACTCCATAACACGACATCTTCTTGATTAGAAGGTGAGGATGGCCGGTGAACTGTTAATCTCAACAATCGTCCAGTTTTATCCGGTCGTACGCACGTAGAAACCCCGAAGCAATTAGCGGCAGACGAGCACCGGCTGCCGTCATCGGAGGCGGTCAAAATGGGTATGGGATCCATGCAGCCTTGGTGTAAGGGATTGTCAGTGGATGTAAAACAAGACAGGCCTGGAGATTGTTCAGCTCCACAGCATAGTTCTGAGTGGGCTAGTGAATCAAGTCAGTTGCGAGTACTATAAAAAATGCGCTGTGCAATTACCCAACACTTCTACACACCATCCCAAGTTTTTCTCCCGCCCATCACCACTTCCTGTGAGATATGCAGTCCAAATATCTGCTGAGGAGTTTCTCGATCCCAGGAAGGTATCGTCCAACTTTGTGACGATTGTAGCAGAAGGGAGATAAGCATGAAGGGGGGAGCCCTGTATTACAGTCAAATGAATAACGAAGTCATCGACAGACTGTGACTGACATGATCCACTCGGACTACAATCTTCCCAATGGCAGCCAAATCTCGATATCCAATTGCCCAAAGAACGCTTCCTAGTCCAGTTTGTTGCAGAGTTAAAAGTATGCACCATAACAACATGTTATGAAACGGTCCAGCTGCTATGATCCGTAGACGTTTACGGGGGGTAAGCTCTGTTAGAGCGGTGGCAGATAAGGTGACGAACGCCGAAGGGATGATGAATGTGAAAGATGCGCCGGAAGAAAGTAACGGAACCGATTCGCTGGAGCCAAGTCACTTTGAATACTGGCATAGATAAGAAAATTCGTACAGAGCAGCGGTGATAGCATGGCCTAATTCGTGTACAATTTGAGCAAGGAAAACAGTGGTCAGAATGATAGGTAAATGTGTAAGCGGGACCGTTAGGCCAGGGATCTGAAACCATTAATTAGAACTGACGAGATCGAACAAAGATCGGATAACTTGCTATTGGTTTGATGAATGACTCGTGGGACAGCGGCACGGTAGCACCTTGGAGGCCCCTCCTGACAAGCCCAGTGGTGACTGAACTTGGGACATTATTGGTATAGTTCGTGATTTTTGTTGCCAAAGATAGCGTAGAGAGACCACAAGTCCATGATAGTAATACCAAGCCAGTGAACATGCCAAGTATCCCGAATATGGATCCCAAGTCATAGAAGCCAATTAGCGCCTGAGATAGAAGGAGGTTCCGTTCCTTTTTAAATTCTGTAGCGAGAAGATCATGATAAACATTACAGGTGGTGGTCTGAAGTCGCAAGTGAAATGAATTGAGGAAGACTTGAGTATCCCAAGAACTGTTTCTTCTGAAGTTATTGGAAACAGAAGGTAGAATGGAATTTGACCTGGAAGGAGTAAGGAGATATCGTATGGAGTGTATAGCTGCCCATATGAATGCTAATACAAGGACTGCACCGACAAACGACATCCAAGTTTAAACATGACTTGCTCGGAACGGAAACAGTGCACCGACATTCCCACGACTCCTCAAGCTGAGCGGCCGTGCCAACCGTCAAGTTCTTTATCATGTCTTCCTCAGACCCATCTTGCTATACCGTTGTATTCGAGTCAAGCGCTGAATATCCTTCTGCTACTGAGCTGCGCTCAAATCTTGAAAAAGGTTCCGATGAAGTCAAACTCGACACGTTGCGTAAAATAATCATTTCTACAATCAATGGAAACCCTCAGGCAAGGCCATTTTCTCGATCGATTTCTAGTGTATATACCCTAATGAATCAATAGCCAACCCTGATGATGCCAATCATTCAATTCGTCATGCCATCTAGAAACAAGCAGCTAAAGAAATTGCTTCACTTTTATTGGGAGGTTTGCCCAAAATACGATGAGAATGGCAAGTTAAAGCAAGAGATGATCCTTGTGGTGTATGTTTTGCTGTCCATTGTTTATGCTGTTTTTCTTATTTGCTTCAAGTAACGCAATTCGAAACGACCTGGTATGTCTTCTAAATATCCGTATTGACACGTTTACTGAACTTTATGTTTCCCAGCAACATCCCAACGAATATATCCGCGGCGCAACTCTTCGTTTCCTTCAAAAAATTGCACAAGATGCCGAGTTACTCGAACCGCTGATCCCAACATGCCGTTCTTGTCTCGAGCATCGACATTCATACGTACGCAAGAACGCCGTCTTCGCCATCTACTCCATCTACCGCGAATTCGAAAACCTTATCCCGGATGCACCAGAGCTCATGTACACATTCCTCGTCGCAGAATCAGATTCAACCTGCAAACGGAACGCGTTCGTCTTCTTGTCGCACTGTTCCATGCCCAAAGCTGTGGAATATATCTTAAGCATATATGATACGATCCCGGCGTTAGATGAGTCCCTTCAGATGTGTATCATTGAGGTCATTCGGCTGGACTGCAAGAACGATTCAGCACACAGGGTACGTCATCTTCTCCAAGTAAGTTTATTTTTACTGACTTTTGTCTTAGCCACGGTACATTCGGTGCATCTTCGAGCTCCTCGAGACCTCATCACACGCCGTAAAATACGAGGCTGCCACTACGCTAACGACATTGACCCAAAACCCTGCGGCGGTGAAAGGCTTGTATATTTCTCTGCTCATGTCATAACTAGGCTGACTTCCTGCAGCCGCTGCATCGTCCTTCATCAACCTTGTAATTAAGGAGTCTGACAATAATGTTAAATTGATTGTACTGGACCGTCTCGACACTCTACGGTCAAAACACGGACATATCCTCGACGGGCTTATTATGGATCTCTTGCAGGTCTTGTCAAGGTCTGTGCAAGGTCTTACTACACTCGTTCAACATTCATTTTCTCTCTCTTCTTTTATCTAGTGCCGATATGGAGGTCCGTCGTAAGGCGATGAGCATCGTGCTCAGTATGACGTCGAGCAGGAACGTCGAGGAAGTGGTGCTTTTCCTCAAAAAGCAACTGCTGAAGACGCAGGAAGCAGATTTCGAAAAAGTATATCGTTTTTATGCGATCAGTCTCTCAATATCTGAGTATACCCGTAGGCATCTGAATACAGACAACTGCTTATCCAGTCAATCCATGTCATGGCCATCAAGTTCTCAGAAGTCGCCGCAAGCGTCGTTCATGCTCTTATGGAATTCCTCGGTGACTCTAACAACCCTTCCGCCTTAGATGTCGTCTCATTCGTCCGGTGCGTCCCTTGTTTCCCTCCCCCCCTCCCCTCTAATCTATCACGCTTCATTATTCAGCGAAGTGGTCGAGAAATTCCCTGCTCTGCGCAGCACCATCACCTCCAAACTCATTTCCACTCTCCCCGAGATCAAATCCGGAAAGGTCTTCCGCGGCGTCCTGTGGATCCTCGGCGAGTACGTTGAGAGTATACCAGACATTCAAGGCACCATGCGTGAGATCAGGAAAGTGCTTGGGGAGATACCGATTCTGGCGTCGGAGCAGAGGCTGCTAGATGATTCTCCTGAAGAAGATGCAGAGGGTGGGGAGGACAAAGAGAAAGAGAAGGCCAAGGCGGAAGGTGGGGGACGACCGCGAGTGCTGGCGGACGGGACGTATGCTACAGAGACGGCGTATACAAGCACGAGCTCAGCGAAACTGGAGGCCGTGAAGGCTGCTGCAAAGCCGCCATTGCGGACATTGATTCTCGCCGGCGATTTCTTCACAGGCACTGTGCTGGCTACTGCGCTCACGAAGCTTGTGCTAAGGTTCTCTGAGCAGTCGAAAGATGTGGTTGCGTCAAATACGCTGCGAGCGGAGGTATGTTTTTTTTGTGGAATATTAGGTATGGACGTGATGTATCCATTTACAGGCGATGTTGGTGATGACATCGGTCATTCGTGTCGGCCAATCCAAGTTCGTGACTGTGCAGATTGACGAGGATTCAAATGAGCGAATTATGAATTGCATCCAGACGCTGAGTGAGCTGGAGGTGCAACCCGCCGTTCATGAGATTTTCTTGATAGACACGAAGGCTGCGTTTTCGAGAATGCTCGGAGCACAAGAGGTGAATTTATTATTTTGTGTGGTTGACGAGCGGCGTGCTAATAAACGGCGACAGAAACGGGCAGCGGAGAAAAAGGAAGCGGAAACGACCAAAGCTGTTGTTGTACAGGTCGATGACCTTTTGAGTTTCCGCCAGTTCTCGAAGAAGACGGCGGACGAAGCGATTGATGTGCGTTTTCTGTTGTCACAAGTGTAAACGACCGCTGCTCACCAGCCTGGTTGTCACTGACCAGTACGACGAAGACGTCGGCCGTGCTACAGGATCCGGAGAAATTCAGGAGGACTTTATGTCTAACCTGAGCCGAATATCGCAGCTTACTGGTGAGACGCTTGTGTCTCTTCCATCATCGATAACGTTAACACTCGTATAACAGGCTTCTCAGATCCCATATATGCAGAAGCGTATGTTAAAATGCACGGTTTCGATATCCTTTTAGGTTCGTCCTGCTCACGTTTCACTTTTAGCATACTGATGACTCCTCCATTCCTTGTTACTTCAGATGTCTTACTAGTAAACCAAACCGCCAATACACTTCAGAACCTCTGTCTTGACTTTGCCACGCTTGGCGATCTCAAGATCGTCGAGCGGCCGTCAGTGTATACGATCGCGCCGCACGGTTTCCAGAGTATCAAAGCGACCATCAAGGTCTCGTCGACGGAGACAGGTGTTATTTTTGGGAGCATACTCTGGGAGGGTCCAAATATGTCTGAAGCCTGTGTTATTTTGAACGATATCCATATTGATATTATGGATTATATCAAGCCAGCGTATTGCAATGAAGCACAGGTAGGTTATCTTTTTTTAAGAAGGAGACTGAGACGATCTTTGGTTACAGTTCAGGAGTATGTGGACTGAGTTCGAGTGGGAGAATAGGGTTAACGTGAACAACCCCATGTCGTAAGTCGCTAGTTATTTCTTGTCTTTTGGTGTGCCTGTCAACTCTTGTCATCAGTGATCCTCGAGAGTACCTGACACACGTCATGGAGGCAACCAACATGTCATGTCTCACGCCCGAAGGCGCCATCTCGGGAGACTGCGATTTCCTCTCTGTGAACATGTATGCTCGCAGTCTGTTTGGTGGGTTGCCATCCAGGTATTAAGATTTTTTGTTTCTCACTTGTTTTGGTGTTATTTATAGGCGAGGACGCGCTAGCCAATTTGAGCGTTGAACGAACAGAGGCAGGTACGATCACTGGCCATGTGAGGATTCGCAGTAAAACACAGGGCATTGCATTGTCTCTGGGAGACCGCATTACGATGGGTAGGTCGATTTCTCCCTGAATTACGTTATACCGTATTAATTGATCATCGTTGATGTATAGCACAGAAGGACAGTAAGCCGGTACCTATATAGAAATCTCTAGTAGATGTGCATATCCTACAGTGGTATTATTGCAATGTTACGATGACTACGTTCTACAAGAGCAGTGAGGAAATGTGTCCAGGTTATACGGGAGATTCCCATTCAGCCTACAATAGCCGCGCAGCAACCAAAAAAAAATGGCTGAAGGGCCTGTCGCTTCATTGATGGTGTAACGCGTTACGATGCCAAAATCGAAGCATATTCCATTACACAGGGGGGACACCAAGTGTAGCTCGCTTTAGGATGAGCCGAGTGAGGTAATAGAAAGCATGAAATGGTTATTACTGACCAACTGGATATATGCTGATCGTTCTGTTGGAGGGAGGGCATTGATTTGTTCAGGTGTCATTGATAACACGCGCATGATCAAAGCCTATATTGGACATGGTATCTACGAGCATGATAAAATATAACAACCATACCTTTTGTTCCTCTGGGAATGCAGCCAGTGGATCGGGAGTTGGCTGAGCAGGAGGAGCACTGTACTGTTGAGGATAACCCTGGTAGGGGTAGGGCGGGTTAAGGTTGGGATATACGCCATTTTGGGATGGTTGCGGGATTGGATGGCCGTTTGAGACAGATTGTTGTGAATTGGAGTTGGCATGTTGTGCTAGAGTTTTCTAAGAGGATGATTTAGGGATTGAAAGGCATTGAATTGGTTGATACATACTTGAAATACATCGATATTGACAGCATTCATTGTAACCATTAACGTTATTAAAGCATAAGCTATAGCAGGTTGACTGTTTAGAATTTGTCTAGCAGCTGTTGGAGTAGTTTTCTATTTCCTTCCAACGATTAGTAGGAGTAGTAGTAGTAGTAGTAGTGTATACCAGATAGATATAGACTGACTTTGAGTTGTAAAACCAACTCCAACAGTTGCTCTGCAGCAAACGTGGTGGTCATTGTATAGTATTTTATTATAATTTTACGGGAGTTTCCGAGGTCATCGTCTCGTAGCAAGGCACAGTGGCGGCCAACACCATGTCACCACCGTGACCGCAACACTCCTTTCTAATCACCATCTTGTCGTCCTCTCTTCATGTACCTCCCTCTTCCCCTCCTAGCCCTATGGCTAGCTTCATTTCATTCACCTATCCTCGCTGCTACTCCTGGTTCCTTCACCCAGGCTGGTCAAACTCTTGTCAGCGCAATGATGGTCCGTATTTATTACAAACTCAACTTCAACTTTTTTTCTTCCTCACACTTATCTAACAGATGTTCCTTGGAAATGAAGAAAAAGTTTATATACTTGACAAGGCAGAGGGAAATGCAGCTCAAATCAATGGCCATCCTGCTTGGGGTGCTATCTGGTTTGTCCTACTACTCTTTTCCTTATCATCTCTCGTCTTTCTCACTTTCTTTATTAATCACCTAGGGATATTAATGCCCGTCAAGCAACTCCCATGGACGTAAGAACAAATACCTTTTGCGCATCTGGAATGCATCTTCCAAATGGCTCCTACGTCACCTTTGGCGGAAATGGTGCTATAGGTCGTGGCGGAAACATCGGCTCCCAGGTAAACCCTTCAGGAAACGGTGCATGGGATTCGGTCTATCAGGATTTTGACGGTTCAAGGTCAATACGTATCCTCAACCCTTGCTCATCTTCAGACAACTTCGCCGATCCAAAATGTCAATGGTTTGATGATCCCTCTTTGCTTTCCATGCAAAAGCAGCGTTGGTATTCTACTGCCGAGGCACTCCCAGATGGTTCCATTGTCATGATTGGTGGCTTCGTTAATGGTGGCTATATCAATCGAAATACACCCAACACTGACCCTGCACACGAGGGTGGTGCTGCGGAACCTACCTATGAGTTCTTCCCCGCAAATGGTCGCGCGCCCCAGGTCATGCAGTTCATGATCACGACGTCCGGCCTCAATGCGTACGCCCACGCCTTTCTCATGGCTTCAGGGAAGATGCTTGTCCAGGCCAACTTTTCTACAAGCAAGTCCATTCTTCTTTTCTTTCCCCTCAATTCCTAACTATTTGTTTTGCAGTCCTCTGGGACTTTAACGCCAACGCTGAAACTCCTCTTCCAGATATGCCCGGTCGCGTAATTCGTGTTTACCCCGCCTCTGGTGCTGTTGCCATGCTCCCCCTCACACCCGCTAACAACTACAATCCAACCATCCTCTTCTGCGGCGGCTCCGACATGCCTGACCAGAACTGGGGCAATTACTCCTCCCCCGCCATTAATACTTGGGAGTATCCGGCATCTTCCGACTGCCAGCGCCTCACCCCTGAACCCGCCGACGGCTCTGCACCAGCGTATGAGCAGGACGATAATATGCTCCAAGGCCGGTCTATGGGTCAATTCATCATCCTCCCCGATGGAAAGATTCTTGTCATCAATGGAGGGCTAAATGGCACTGCTGGGTACTCCACTAACACTCCCCAGACACCCTCATACGCCAACATGCCCTTCGGCATGTCCCTTGCCTCAGGACCAGTAGGCCAGCCCGCCATCTACGACCCCACCAAGCCCAAAGGTCAACGTTGGTCCAACGCAGGGCTCGATACATCTCAGATTCCGCGTTTATACCACTCTTCGGCCATTCTCCTTCCCGATGCGTCCGTACTCATCGCAGGTTCGAACCCCAATGTGGACGTCAACCTCACAACAATATTCGCTACCGAGTACCGCGCGGAGATCTTCTACCCTCCGTATTTCCAGGCTACGACGCGCCCTGCGCCTAGCGGAATACCCAAGACGTTATCATACGGTGGAAACCCCTTCGACATCACCATTCCTTCGAGCTCGTACAGCGGCTCCGCAAACGACGCGGCAGGTAACACGACTGTCGTTCTTGTACGAGGCGGGTTCACGACACACGCGATGAACATGGGACAACGCTTCATGCAGCTGAACAACACGTATACAGTCCAGAACGATGGTTCCATTATCATCCACTGCGCTCAGGCACATCCGAACCCGAATCTGCTCCAACCAGGGCCTGCACTGCTGTTCGTCACTATCAACGGCATCCCAAGCAATGGCACTATGGTGATAGTCGGTAACGGTCAAATAGGTCAGCAGCCTACCGCCCCACCAAGTGTACTTCCTGCTAGCGTGCGCATCGATTCCGCCAGCGGGTCTGGCAACGCCAATACTAACAGCACCAGCAATAGCTCGACATCGCATACAGGCACGATCATCGGCGCCGTCGTTGGTGCCATCGCCATGATAGGTATTATCGGTGCAATCATAGGTGTCCTTGTCTCACGACGTCGCCGCGCGGCTGCCTCTGCGTCTGCACCGTACCCGATGACCACAGACGCAGGTGGACGGACCGTTGCTGGCCCAGGTAGTGCGAGGGGAATGCGCAGCTCAGACTCTAGCGCATTTATGCCACTACAGCAGGATAACCAGAGTCATGCGTGGAACGCGAGCACGACGAGCTTAGCGGCCCCATATAAAGATTTTGATGATACTGGGTCCGGGAGGGGTAGGAGCAGTATGGGGGCAAGTATGGATTATGATCCATACGCCAGGGAGCCTATGGCACCGGGAATGGGACAGTCACACAGATATTAGGATCAAGGGTAATTGGGTGTTCTTCGGGTTTGACTTTCCCCCGTCTTTTTTGTTTTGTTTGGCTTCACTGGACAGTTGCTCTGTGAATTATGACACGAAACCTTTGACATCTAACCATTCCTCTCGTTGCCGAGCTGCCGTCCGCCCATTCTCCGTTCTTCTATTTTCTGTGGGCGGCGTGTACATGATTGTCACTTGCATACACATCCGCTCTTTATGTTACGACATCCACTTCACTTATTGATTGGAACTTTTCACACAACACAAAACCTCCAGATGAAGGGCATGGACATGGACGGACTGTAGTAGATAGATTATCATTTATAACCACCATACTGTACGGGAACCAGTAATCGCAATTGAATTGCGCGTACTTAGTTTTCTCGTATCGCTAGTGGAAATATCTATGCGGGCGTCACACAGATTGCCTTCAATTATTCTCTATTTTTCAACCTGTTACTAAACTATATAGAGATAACCTCCTCTGCACCGGGCAGGTAAGTTCCAAATGTCAAAGTCCCAGAAAAAAGTTACACCATGTTCCCGGGGCGCATTCCGTGCGAATGTCCTACCTGCGTGGTTACATACCCACCAGCCGGCATTCCAAACGACGTGTAGGTCGTTACTGGAGCAGGTTGGCTGATCGCTTTGATCATCTGCGTCGTTTCCTTTACTGACATCTCGTCGTCCAGTTGGTCCACATAGTTGCTGACTATGATATACGCGTCTGAAAACGAGGTAAGATGGCGAATGGAAAAAAGGGACAGCAACTGACATATTATGAGTAACCACATAACCACGTATAAAGCAACGGCGACGCCTTTCATTATTGCAATCCCGTTATTGCAAACCTGCCTCGTGACGCTGTCCGATGCCCCATTGAGGCACTTGGTGATGTCCGCTTGGGAGTTCTTATGGAACAACGAGTACAACGCGTAAATACCGGAGCAGAGGCTGAGAGCTAGGTACAGCGTTAGCCCAACACCATAGGCATTGACGAAATTCCGCTGCTTGATCAAAGTGCCAATAAAACTGTAACATCGTAAGGCGCCGATCGCTTCGTAGCCATTGAGCTTGATCACATACCCGAATAGAGACAATAGCGCAAGGATCGTGAATATGACGGAGTGCAAATATAAAGCAATGGTATCCGTAGTTGACAGAGGATGAAGGTCTGGTAGATTTTCCTTAGTTGAGTTTTCGAACAGAAGTAATAACTTGAACATACTGAGCTCGCTGACTTGTATCCAGCCCATGACACTGATCAGTGAACCTCCTGCCGTTCCAACGGCAGACAGCACCTTCGCCATCATCTGATTAGCCAGCGAATAACGTATGGAACAGGACTTACGAAAACTCCAGCTCTCACGGGAATGCAACATAAAAATTTGCGTGAACGAATGTAAACCATGCTAAGAGACTTGACGTTCCAGACGCCGAATGACAGGGGGATAACGAAGGTTAGGGAAGGTCGGGCGCAGCCACGATAAAACGACCATGAGTGCTAGTCAGTGTTATTAAGTATGTTGTAGAGATGGCCTGATCCCTTGATGGATATGACACTGTTGGTAGTCGCAACAAGACGCGTTTCAAGTTACGTCGTTGTGTATGGTCCTTCCTTAATTAGGAAAACCTTCCATATCGTGCGCAGATATCGTTTGGTGGTTGGTGTCAAGTATCATATATCATAGGTATAGCAGTGTTGTTGCCTATCTGAGACTAGTTTCGTGAAGCGCTGCGTGGGAGCTGCATACCAAGAGCAGTGGAGGTGATTGCCTCTGAGAAGGACTTCAAGGTTCAGAGCAGTATTAGAGGGGGACGAAATGCCAAATTCGTCGGTGCCCTGCGGAGGCCAACGACAACGGATTTACTAGCTATTGTATATACTAGTCTCAACACTGCTCTGAGCTCTCCATCGATTACCGTCATGACAAACCCCATTACCATGGAACTCATTCAGGACTTGAACTTGATAGAGCATCCTGAAGGAGATCAGAAATCCAAAGAAAAATGTCATACGATCACTGACGCAGTGGAAGGTTATTTCGTTGAGACTGATCGACAGCAAGTAGTGCCAGCACCCTTTGCTGGTGAGTTCCATTTGTCCAATTCACCTCCATAGGGGGAACACCTCGGCCGCGGTCGACCTCAATATTCTACCTTTTGTCTTACGACAGACCCGAGTGATCCACATGAATAAGTCGGTCGTAAGCGACCACAAAGCCGATATCTCTGGCGCCCTACATGACCGCTTCAATTGCCCAGACATACCACGTACTACATCACGGTCAAGCGGAATACATGCTTGTAACCCCAGGAAATCCGCCAAACGTGGAGAAGTGATGGTATCCGATTCCACTGCAGGCGAAATTCGTATGCTGGGAGTGGAGTGTGGAAGATGTCCAAAATTCTGTCAGAAGATTTTGACAGTGCTAAAACGCAAGATGAAAGAGACCGCACGAATTGCTTGGTCACGGAGGTTGTGGTCCCCGATTTCCATTGGGAAGATTACAAGTACTTGACGGTGGACGAGTTGAAGGAACTATTCGGAACCAGAGAAGTATGTCGAGGAACTGATAGCCTCTGTCAAGAAACAATGATACCTTTGCCTAATGAAACGATGGATAACTGTAGTAAGTGGAGGTCACCGCAGTAACTGACAGTGAGTACTCTGAGGATCAATCGATCACGCGTGACACACGCTCCGCTCCTTCACACTAAGTGACTCAACTCAGGACCTTGCTCACGACTGTTACAACACCGTTGATTCGCTGACGACGATAATAATATGAAGATCTTTTCGTTATCCGTGGTGTTGACGCCTCCCTCTGGTGCTTGTGCTATTCTCAGCACTGCGAACGACCTGTCTTCTTTCTCATTTTACCAGAGAGGTTCCGTTGCCGAGTTCATGACTTTCTTCTCCAAAACTGTCGCGGAACGAACCCCACAAGGGCAACGGCAAAGTGTGCAGGAGAATAACTATACTGCACATGTATACAACCGCGGGGGAGCAGAGCAACTGGCCGGTAATGAGGCTTTATTCCTCCGATTCTAAACGCTCAAGGAAATTATCTAGCGGTCATCATTACGGACCAAGAGTATCCCGTTCGACCAGCTTTCTCGCTATTGACTAAACTTCTTGACGAATTCACTGCTAAAGTACCACAATCGTCGTTCAATAACTCTGCTGCGATATCATTTCCGGATATTACGACGTACGTTCAGAAGTACCAGGATCCCAGACAAGCGGACACTATCATGAGGGTCCAACAAGAGTTGGATGAGACGAAAATCGTTCTTGTGGGTGTCTCATTTCGGGTAACATCCCTTGCAGCATTATGTGAGCTGAATTCTCGTTGCTGCGCAGCATAAAACAATCGAATCAGTCCTACAGCGGGGAGAGAAACTTGATAATCTTGTGGAGAGGTCCAATGCACTCTCCACTTCGACCAAGGCATTCTATAAGACAGCTAAGAAGGTACACGCCGATGTCTTTTACCGCGGTCTGCTGATATTCATCATTTATTCACAGCAAAATTCTTGTTGTGTGATCACATGAAATCCACAGCTTTTGCGCTCTACACTCCCTGCCAAATTTCATTTGCATCTACCTCGTGTTGGAGCTTGCACTGCGTTACCCTTCAGCGCTTGCATTGTCATGCTTGATTCTCCATACCCATGCAGGAACTAATAGTAATATATATTATGGTCAATAGAAGTTTGCAGGATGTGGTTGAATGCGGCTCACGGCCCTAGACCCATAGTTCAGATCGGTCAGGGTGCTTATTTTTGTAGATCATCTCCGTATCGACACCATGTCACTATGTGTTCGTATAATTCGGTCAGTAAGTTAGGCCGATGGACCCTTAGCGCTTAGCTTCCAGACTCCGTGGATGTAAACCGCAGATCATGGTTTTTGGTCAGGTTCGTGGATACCAAGCCAAGTTCCTGTGGCCAGCTGTGGCCAAGTAATTGACGCGAGTTAACCTTGGCTGTGTGTTATCTCGTTGCTGTCGTTTTGCTGTGCCATAATTCGGATACCGTTCTTGATCGCTTCACGACCGTCACCCGTCAATGCGTCGACGTTAGCATAGATTACATTTGCATCATTTGATCGGCGCATACTGTCCCCTCCTGTCTCTTGACCGGAACAAGGAACCAGGAGACCACAGGAACCACAGGAACCACAGGTAAGCTTCAAGGCGATTCACAATCTCCGACGCGCTTTGGTCCCGAGAGTTCCGACCTCCTTCGAATGTGTCGCAAGCCATGTTGACGCGTTCTAGTATTTAAGCCACAGCTCACCTTCCCAATCCTTCATACCATCCTCTTTGTTTATACTCTAACCTTAATGAAACTCCTTAATCACTTTACTCAGGGAGTCGATTTTATTGCAGAAACACGCGCACCACTGGACACAGATGGTGCTCGTCCCCCAAACGATTCGTCCGAGAAGCAGGTTTCCGAGATCCTTGAACTATGGGTACATCCCGCGGTCGGACTATCCGATCTGGTGAGTGTCAACATGTACTAACTCTCAAAGTTGATCAGCCTGATCGTATTCATCCACCCAGCCTAAATTTTGGGATGCGATGAAGAACGCGAATACTATTGGTCTCGATGATCGCAAGCTATTGGCAAGTGTTTCTATCTGATGTGACCAACATCGTTCTAATGATCGACTACAGCTGGAGAAAGTCCTCGTCTTGATGGCCCGGTTCAAGAACTCCCAAGTCTCCATGCAGATTCAGCGTTATGTGATAGATCTTCGTAAGTCTATCATACAATGGCAAGGAGTATCATATTCTGTGCTGATAAATTTCAGTCTACAAGGACCTACCTCACCCTCCCAGTAGCTATCTGTGCCAGTGCCCCTCCACCGGATCAGCGGTGGCCACTCCACTTGGCCACGTAAAGTATGCCTTTCGTTCCGCTGACGGATCCAATTACAATCCCTTATTCCCGTCCCTTGGCAAAGCCGGGTCTCCATACGCGCGCTCAGTTCCTGCCCTCCGGTCCGTACCAAAACACGTCCTTCCAGATCCTGGTCTCGTATTCGACACGCTACTTCGCCGAGAGGAATTTGTTCCCCATCCTGGTGGGATCTCCAGCCTATTTTTCGCATTTGCGGACTTGGTCATTCACAGTATTTTCAATACAAATCACACGGATTGGACAATCAATGATTCTAGCAGCTATCTGGATCTGAGTATCCTCTACGGAAGCTCTGAAAGTCAAGTGAATGAAGTCAGACGGAGAGACGGGACCGGCAAACTTTGGGAGGACGTTTTTGCTGATAGCAGACTACTTTTCATGCCTCCTGCTACTTGTGCACTTTTGGTGTTGTTGTGTCGAAACCATAATGTTAGCCCTATTTCGAATCCTGGCTCTGTTGCTCACTATTCGCCAGTATATCGCCCAAAAACTTCTGGACATCGATGAATATGGTACCTTCGTTTCACCCCCTCCAAAAGACGAAAAAACGCGGCTCGCCCAAGATGACGAGGTCTTCAACCGTGCACGAATGGTTAATTGCGGGTATTTCCTACAGATCATCTTAGGAGGTATATTCATCGCGTGTTCGAGATAACCATGTCTGATGTGTCGCATATATCCAAGATTATGTGGGTGCAATCCTGGGGCTTGTTCGTGATGGGTCTGATTGGCGTCTTGACCCTCTTATGGTGACTTCTTCAGGTCTTCTCTCGTTATACGAGTCTAATCTTCTTCGTGTAGTCAATGCGAGAGTCATCCCACGACGTTTCTCCGCAGGGCAAGGGAAATGTGGTATCTGTAGAATTCAATCTCCTTTACCGGTGGCATTCCACACTATCGGCACAAAATGCTGAATGGACGGCAGATATATTTTCGAAGCTGCATGAGGGTAAAGACTTGAGCAAGGTCAGCTCTTCCCCCTGCGCGAAGTTCTCTGTACCTATTGAATTGCCGACAACAGATCACTGTCCAAGATTTTAAGCTGGCTGCTCATAAGTTCATGATCCCGCCTAAGGACGTCAAGACATGGGAATTCAACGAGTGAGGGCATCGACGGAGGCTCATTCTTTCGCGGGAAGCTGATTTTTTCATCCATAGTCTGAAACGGGAGCCTAATGGACGCTTCAAAGATGATGACCTGGCGAGAGTCATCCAGGACGCCACTGAATATCGGGCGGGAGCCTTCAAAGCCAGAGGAACACCTGAGGCTCTTCGTGTCATTGAGATTCTTGGAATTGAGCAAGGCAGAGCATGGGGTACCTGTTCAGTGTGTAATCTTGACTCGCTACTTCCACATTTTTTGATTTTCTCCTTCCAAGCTTAACGAATTTAGAAAATTCCTCGGACTCAAGCGTAAGTCCACACTCCCCTACCTTAATATCTCGTCCTAAGGATGTGCAGCCTATAAAACCTTCAAAGAGTGGAACCCCGACGAAAGGGTGCATGTAAGTTGAGGAGTGATATTCGATGTAAATGTTAAATTGAACCTTTTACTAGACTGCAGCAGCGGCTCTATACAAAGATATCGAGAACCTTGAATTACATGTCGGTTTTCTTGCTTCTCCATCTCATCTTTGCCGGTTCCAAACGTTATCACAGGTCGGCCTTCAAGCAGAAGAAACAAAGGAGCCTGTACCTGGAGCTGGTTTATGCCCAGGCTACACTATTTCTAGGGCCATCTTGGCAGATGCTGTCTCTCTTACTCGGGGGGATCCATTCTTCACCACAGAATTTACTCGTCTGTGTTTTATTCTTCATCTGGTTATAGCCGGTGTTCATATGGTGCTTTTCTAGCGTTCAATTTGACCTCATGGGGATACAAAGATTGTCAGTACGATACGAAAGATGGCTCCTACGGTGGAATGCTCACTAAGCTGCTCTTCCGAACGTTGCCTGACCATTACCCGGCTGGATCTGCATATGCTCACTTCCCCTTCCTTGACCCGGTATACATGAGGGAAAATGTCGCCAAAGATGCGAACCTCGTCCGAAAATACAAGTGGACCCGACCGAAACCCTCTCCTGCTACAACCGTGATCAATACCTTTAGCGGTGTCAAGCAAGTCCTGTCTGGCCCTTATTTCATGTCTAGCTACAACGAGCACATGTCCAACATCACTTTGACTTGTTCAACCGTACGAACTTCGGAATTTTGGTTATGAGATTTCTAACACTCGATTAAAGGCCGATACTGAAGACGGGAAACTAATTGCCCTTCGTGAAGGTCGCAGAAGCATCGAGACCCTGCTTCCATATGCTGGGCCTTCACACGAAACTTGGGCAGAATATTTCAAGAAGGAAGTCGAAACTCTGATTACAGAAAAATCATTCCGCCATGTCGGGGATAGCAGAAGATATGTCGATGTAGTTGGAGATGTGATCAATCTTCTACCAGTTCGTTGGGTTTCTGAGAAGATTGTGAGTGCTTCTTGGCTTCTCCTGCGCAGTCCTAATATCTCTTTCGGCAGCTTGGACTTCCTCTCAAGACGATCTCCAACCGGTCCGGTGCTTGGTATGAACAAAGTGTCTACAAGATGTTCGCGCATACAGCTCGGTTAGTTTTGATAGTCACCATCTCTATTTGGGATATCTGACATCTTGACAGCTATGTCTTCTTGAATTTTGACCTCGCCAACGATTGGCATTTACGGGAGAGCTCTATTGAAGCATTTGTGAAGATCTCGACCATCACGGAGGCACACTTGGACTGCATTGGAGGCTGGGTACCGCGGCCTTTGTCCTTAGGTCTTCGTAATATTTCTAACTGAAAAGTGATAGGTCACACCGACGGAACTTCTCGACCATATGGCCATCCAAAACCATGATTGTCACCAGTTTTTGAAGCGAGTCCGCGACATTCGAACGGGACTCTCCAACAAAGAGCTGGCCGCACAAGCCTTTTCCGCCGTTGTTCCTACTGCAGCCCCCTTCTCACAAGCCATTGCGCATGTTGTCAATTTCTTCCTTGACGACGACAAGCAAAAAGAACGAGACGAAATCGTGAAGTTGGCTTCTGCGTCTTGCGATAAGGAAGCAGTCATGAAAATCATGGGTTACGTCCGGGAGGCTCTACGTGGGTCACGTTAAAGCATTTTCTGAGCCAAGCAAAGGTGCTAAAGATTTGTTCCAGGCCTTAATCCGCCTGTAATTATTATTTCCTGGTCAGATTGTCAGTAGCTCAACTATTGCAGGTCTCGTGTGTCTACCGTACGGCAACCAACGATATGATAATCGAGGGCACCAGAGTTAATGCCAAACAAAGAATCTTGGCCAGCATCGTTGAGGCTAATCTTGATGTGAGTGCGAGTTCAGAATGAGAGGCCTCGAGACCTGACATCTTGTTCAAAGACTTCCGAATTTGGAGCCACTCCTACCACTGCAACCTACGACAAGCCTGCGAATATTGCTGGAATTTTCGGGCTTGGAGACTATGGGTAAGATTTCTTCCTCATTTGCATGTTCCCAGCGCGTTATTCAATTGTCTATTTCAGACTTCTCTCTCCTCTTTTTTTCGAATCTGTGAGCCAGTTGTCTGAGGCCGTTGGAGCCCCCACTAACATGAACTAGACTGTTCCTATTATTCTGGGAGCCATCCTTGGGTTGAAAAACCTTAAACGCACCCCTGGACAGTCCGGCCAATTTTCTAGGTTTGTACCAGTTCTTCTTCCATGAGGGCGTTCTTATGTAGGTCGGTCTGTAATAGGTTCACAGAAAAGTTGCATGGTAGCCCACAGCAGTGGTACATCAATATGCATGGAGAAAGCACCCCATTCCCGGATTCCCTTGTTGTTCAGGTACGAGGAAATGATATAGTTATTGTATGGAATTACTGATCCAAGTGCACGCAGTTTGATTGAAGATGTGTATTGATAATAGTCTACAGTATTGTACTTATATTTGTCGTGTAATAGATCATCTTATCTTATCTATGTGATCCTGATTAGTGCATGTTGGTTCAAGTCAACGCGTCCGAATTCGCTGCCACTGCCAGCTTGCTGCAGGGTTTTGTTCGACTTTGTTGGCCCACTACGGTCAACATAGCGGGAATATCAAGGGAAAAACACGCGTCTTTCTCAATACCCCATTAACGATACCAAGCTTTCGCTAACTCATCTCCCATCGTTTCTTTATCACGACCAGGATCGATATTACACACATCCGCTCGATTACTGCACATGCCTACGCCTCGTTTATCGCAGAACGCGGAGGCTGCCAGAGCTGCAGCCCAACAAGCCGAATTCAACGAGAAGAAATGGGTCTGGGTTCCTGATGCTAAGGAGGGTTACCTTGCTGGATGGGTGAACAGAGAAGAAGAGGACGCTGCTGAAGTTATCATGGCCGCTGGGGGGGAAGTATGCTCTTCCCATAAGTTCCTACTTTTGTCATATCTGATGCTGTTCAGTTTCGAAGGGTTCCCTTTGGGGCACTGTTCAAAATGAATCCTCCCAAATTCGACCGTGTCGAAGACATCGCGGATTTAACATTTCTCAACGAAGCCAGTGTTGTACACAATCTCAGATTAAGGTATGGTTCAGGAGCCATCTATGTAAGCCCTTCTTCCTCTCTACATTCAACCCAGTGATTTGACCCTGGACAGACATATTCTGGTTTATTCCTCGTTGCAATTAATCCATACCAAAACTTGCCTTTATACTCAGATGCCATTATTCAGCAATACCGCAACAAGCGCAGAGATGAGAACCCCCCTCACATTTTCGCTGTTGCAGAACGTGCTTGGGTCAACATGGGGGAGGAACGAGAAAACCAGAGTATCCTAATTACGTACGGCGTAAATCTCTCTCCTCCTTCTTTGTATCTTTAAACCTCATCATCTCGACAGAGGAGAATCAGGAGCCGGTAAGACGGAAAGCACGAAGAAGGTCATTCAATACCTAGCTGCTATTGCGACCGATGCACACCTCCCCTCAACACCATCGCACTCTCGCTCCCCCACCCTCGGACCTTCATCCTCTCTTGCCACTATTCCCACCAGTGGCCTTCCTAGGAGTACTTCTGTGCGGAAGGGTCACTCTGTTTCTCAGTCCACGTCAGGTTCTGGGTTGCATATGACGGCCAAAGGGCGCCTTGGCCTTCTTGAGCGACAGATTCTTCAAGCAAACCCCATTCTAGAGGCGTTTGGCAACGCGCAAACTCAACGTAACAACAACTCAAGTCGATTTGGCAAATTTGTCCGAATTACTTTCGCACCCGATGGCAGCATAGCTGGAGCAACTATTGATTGGTATCTGTTGGAAAAGAGCCGAGTCGTGGTGAGAAGCGAAGCGGAGAGAAGTTTCCACGTTTTTTATCAGCTGATGGCGGGTGGAAGCACTTTGAAAGGTCGGGCAAATCGAAATGTCACAGATCGTATCTAACAAACATTCCAGATGACTTGTTATTGGGAGGTGAAGTGGAGGATTATAATTATCTTAATAAGAGCAGGCGAGAAGTGGACGGAGTTGACGATAGGGAAGAATGGTTTGCATTAACGGTCGGTTATATCTTCTTCCCAGTCACGCTTACCTAAATATACGAACGATAGACCGCCCTCGACGTCGTAGGCTTCACCCCTGCCGAGCAATTTAACCTTTTTCGCATAGTGGCTGCTATCCTCCACATCGGTAATATCACAATCACCTCTAACCGTGCGGACGACGCTGTTATGCCTGACCCTTCTCAAGCGGAGCGTGTGTGTCATCTACTTGGTATACCGGTCGCCGAGTTTACACGTGCTATTCTCCGCCCTCGAGCCCTCGCCGGGCGCGAGTGGGTATCGCAAGCCCGAACGAGACAACAAGCCATTGACGAGTTGTCCGCTCTCTGTAAAACCCTCTACGAGAAGTCGTTCGGTTTGCTAGTTGATCGTATCAACCAAGCACTCGATCGACCATCATCGAAATCAACTTTCATTGGTGTGCTGGATATAGCTGGCTTCGAGATTTTCGAAATCAATGCATACGAACAGCTGCTGATAAACTACACCAACGAGAAGCTGCAGCAATTCTTCAATCATCACATGTTTGTGCTTGAGCAGGAAGAATATACAAGGGAAGGGATCAAATGGGATTATGTCAACTTTGGATTAGACCTGCAACCCACGATTGATCTCATCGAGGCGAGTGGAGGTGTCATAGGCATCCTCAGTTGCTTGGATGAAGAGTGTATCATGCCCAAGGCCACCGACTTGACCTTTACAAACAAGCTAAACTGGATGTGGGCCGGGAATGGCGATGAAGAGTATGAGTTTCAACACCCGGGACGAGCAAAATATGAACCCTCTAGGTTTGAACAGGGTTTCATTATTCATCATTACGCTGCCAAAGTGGAGTATCGCACCGATGGATGGCTAGAGAAGAACAAAGATCCTTTGAACGACAACCTCACCCGAGTTCTTTCGGGTTCCTCGGAGCGTTATGTTGCTGCTCTCTTTGCGGAGTATGGTGATATCCCAAGTGGTCCCGGCGGGGCGGGAAACATATTTACCTTAGGAAAGAAACGTGCCATCAAGAAGGGCGCATTCCGCACCGCCGCTCAACGCCATAAGGAGCAGCTCTCCAGTCTCATGCAGCAACTTCAAGCCACACAGCCGCATTTCGTTAGATGCATCGTGCCTAACGGCAACAAGAAGCCTGGCCGTATTGATGTTCCGCTAGTCCTCGACCAGCTACGGTGCAATGGTGTACTAGAAGGAATTCGGATCGCTCGCCTCGGGTATCCAAATCGCTTACCGTTCGTTGAATTTCGTCAACGGTACGAGATTCTCACTCCGGGGGTCATTCCTCGAGGATATATGGATGGCCGGGAAGCATGCCGACGTATGGTGAATACCCTGGATCTGGATGAGATGATTTATAAGATCGGAACATCGAAGATTTTCTTCAAAGCTGGTGTCCTTGCTGAACTTGAGGAACGCCGTGATGTTTTGCTATTCGAGGTTTTCTCCCGTCTCCAGGCTGTGGCACGTATGTGGAGTGCTCGAAGACAGATGAAGAAGATTTTGAATCGTGCTGTGGCCATCCGAACTATTCAACGGAATGCGAGGGTTTATGGCGATTTGAGGGATTGGCCGTGGTGGCAACTGTACACTAAGGTATGCTTGTTATTAGCCTTCGTTATCACCTGGCCTACAAAAACGCACAGGTCCGCCCGCTGCTTGCAGCAACTCGCAGTGACGATGAGCTTCGGAGAAAGGAAGCAGAGTTGAGTTTGATCAGGGAGCGTGCAGAACGTGACAAACAGGAACGGGAAGCATTGGAAAGCCTGAAGATGTCTCTTGAGACACAGAAAAGGAAAGTGGAGGACGAGCTCGAAGCCGAGCGCGCTCTTGCCGTCGATAAGGATGCCTTACTGGAGCGAAGCAAAAAACGCGAGGGCGAACTGGAGGACGAAGTTTCAGCTTTACAAGCCGATCTTGATGTCCTTGATTCTCAACTCGATCGCGCATTGAATCTCCAAAAAGAAAGCGAAGAGAAGTATGATTCCTTGCGGACGGTGTTTGATCAAGCTGCGGAGCACCTGGTGCGACTGGAGACTGATCAGAAGGGGTGGGTTGCGAGAGAAGCAGAATTAACCGATCAACTTGGTCTAGCTCAAGACGAGATCGATGCCTTACGGGGAGATGTGGACGAGCTTCATAAACTTAGCGAGGAACTGAAGAATTTAGCACTACAGCGTGAGGAAGATCTGGCTAGAACCAAAGAGAGGATGGATGTTACTGTCAGGGAGTTGGAAGGGAAATTGAATATAGAGCTTCGAAACAAGTCAGTTTCTGCTTTTCGTATGTCAACCATAGGTTTCACTGACGATTGTACTATAGGGATCTCATCAAAGGGAAAAGTGACGACCTGGAGAATGACGCACGACAGGCGAAAGAACAACTTTCTGAACTGGCTCGTACCGCAACAGAGTACTCCAACATGATCCAGAAAAAGGAGGAGCAGATCACCCAGCTCATGCGAGAACTAGATCTATTGAAATCAATCCATGCCAAGTCGTTGAAAGAGACGATTGAGTTACAGAACGATATCGATACTTTGATGGCCGAGCTCGATGCCGAGAAGAATGACAGGGTACAAGAGGGGACCATCCGAACTAAATTGCAGGAAGAGGTGGACAGATTGCGCTCTTTGATGGACGCCAAAACTAGCGAAGAAAGCCTCAGGAACGAGGTTGAGAAAAGGAAGGAAGGAGAGCTCACTGATCTGCGCAAGCAAACCAGCAAACTGCAGCAAGATCTCGCCGACTCGCGTCGTTTGGCTTTGGAAGTGCAGAACAAACTAAAGATCGAGCTGGAACACTCCATGAGGGACCATGATACCCTCCGACGGTGTCATGAATCACTTTCGGAGAGGGAACGCGCTGCCCAAGACCAGCTTACCAAGAGTCTAGGAGCATTATCTGAGTTGGAGAAAACTAAACGAGCGATGGAATCTGAGCTTCAATCCCTCCGCTCCCGCCAACATGACAGTGAAAGTCAATTGGCCGAAGCGACAAAAGCCAAAGAGGTACGTTCTCACATGTATAGGTCGTATCAAACATTCATACTTGTTTAAGGGCCTTGAACGCCAACTTTCAACAGCGCAAGCCAAGTATCAAGATTTTGAAGATGTTGTCCTTGAATTCCAGCGTACTCAGGAGTCACATCATCGACAATTAGAGACGACACGGAAGCAGCTAGACAACGAATCAGCTCGACGGGCGGAGCTTGAACAGACGCTGTCAAGCCAGAAATCTGAGCTCGCAAAGCTCAAAGATCGAAATGTGAAAATAGATCGCGAACTGAACAAAGCTCTTGACGATCTAAAGGCTCGTGAATGGGAAGTTAAACAGCTGGAGTCCAAACAAGACAAGACCATCGTAGAGCATGTCCATGTCCTCGAAGAGGCGAAGCGTGTCACAGATCGACAACTAGAGGAAGCCAACAAGGAGTTGCAGAGCAATGCTGCCTACATACGGTCGCTCGAGAAGGCTAAGAATCGACTTGCCAGTGAAGCAGAAGACTTAATGAGAGAGACCGAAAGAGAGCGTGTTGAGTTGCGGTCGAAGGAGAAGAATGCCAAGACCAATGAGGACAGAGCGGTTAGAGCCTTGGCGGATGTCGAAAAGGAAAGGCGGGCAAAAGAGATGGCAGAACTGCAGTCACACCGGTTGCAGACAGAGTTGCGAACCGCTCACCAGCAAGTTTCCGAGCTCTCTGAACAGCTGACCATAGTCCAGCGATCTAAGGATAACCTAGAAACAGAACTTGACAGGATAGCGGATGAAACCGAGAGTTCAGATTCCATGGCCAAGATGCAGCGTCAATACGAAACACGAATAGCGCAACTCGAAAGTCAACTAAATGAGGCGGAGTCCACGCAAATAACTGCTGCTCAAATCAGAGAACGGGTTGAGTACCAGCATGCCGAACTTCGTCACCTTGTGATGGCCAGTGGTCATGCTGACGAGGAGTTCCAGGCCAGACTTCTTCGCGAACTTCAGCTTGCGGACGATGCATTGGAGAGGGAGATGTCTTCTCGCTCCCTGAAGCTCAGGTCAAGCAATGCAAACGAACTACACACCATGGCTAACGTCACACCGACTAAAAGGAATCTCGATTCGAAGTCAGGTTCTCGCGGAGGTAAAGATCCCGGTACACCTCGCGCGTCTGATAAACAAGTTACTGCTCTGAAACAGCAGGTTCAAGTCTTGGAAATTCAGATGGCCGCTTCAGATCGAGTTCGACGGCACTTAGAGACCTCTCTTCGTGAAATGACGGCCGATCTGGAAAACAGCGATGGCTCAAAGCAATTCCTCCAACAGTATCGCTCTCGTTTGACTAAAGAGAACACAAGATTAGCAGAGCTGCTGGAAGAAGAAGCCGAGGCCCGTCGTGCTGCGGAATCTGCACAAATCGATGGTGTTCAGGCTATGTGGACCAAATTCCAGAGTACCATAACGGCCGAGCGGGAGAACTACGCACGACTAGAGGAATCTCGCAAAGCATTAGTAAGTGCTTATCATTTCTCTGTTATTGAGCACCCAATAAACACTCAACAGCTTGTTCAACAACGTACGGCCCAAGGGGAGCTAGAAACGCAACGCGGTCAAGTGCGCGAGCTCGCTCAGGCGAAGAAACAACTGCAATCAGAAGCCACAGAACTACGCGAACAACTTGAAGTTGCTAAGAACGAAGCATCTAGTTTGTGATAATCTATCTCAAACAGTCAAAGTATTGACTTTTCCTCCAGATACCAAGCGTCAGTTACAAAAACGAATACAAGAAGAGGATATCGACGCGTCTACATCATCTGCCGCTCAGTCCGGTATGTTCTCAATGAATGGTATTCTCCCATACTTAACACAGAAATAGAGTTGAGAACTGTCATCGAGACTTACAAAGCCAAGGAGCAATCTTATCAAGAACGTTTGGAAGCGGCTGAAATTGCTCGAGCAAAGGCAGCCCGCGGGGAAGCATACGGTAAGGACTTTTTTGAACTCAAACTTTTCTTGCCTAAATACAAAATACCATTCAGCCCGACGAACCCTGGTGGAAACTGAGAAAGCTCAATCCGAAAATGCCACAGCACGTAAAGTAGCAGAAGATCGACTGAAAGTCGCGGAACAACGACTGCAAGAACTCGAAGCCAAGCTCGATGAAGAAGGACGAGAATCTTCAGAAATTGCAATTTCACGACAACGACTTTCTGAAGAGCTGGAAGACGAGCGACAACAACACCAAAAGGATCTCGGGGAGCGCGACTTTACTGCGGACCAAACCAGGAAGAAATATCAGGGTACGCCTCAGAGACAAACTTCAAGTTTCGCATTTTAACTCTAGTTATGCTTAGCCGAACTAGCGCAGCTGAGCGAAGGTGATATTTTGCATGCATTAAATGTAACCTGACAAAAAGACTCAAGATGCATTTTCAGAACTCCAATCTCAAAGAGACAGCATCAGCCGTCTCCGAGAAGATAATCGTAAAATTCGGTCCGAGTATGACGAACTACAACTCAGATATGACGACGAAGTCTACAACAGCGGGGGCTGGAAGAAGGAGAAAGAACGTATGGAGACGAAGATCGGGGACATCAGCAAGGCATATGAAACGTCAACAGCTGCTCAAGCTGAACAGCAATCTCAGATTGTGGCCTTACATTCCCAGGTGAGGGAGCTTCGTGGCGTGCTAGACGACGCCGAAGCCGATCGAGCCCTCCTTCAAAAAGCTCGCCGAGCACTCCAAGCAGAGCTAGAGACCATCAAGCTCGACCATGTAGACACCAACAAAATGTCGTCGGAAAGAGAGTTCCAAAAGCTGCAACTGAAAAAGCAGGATCTAGAACGCTCCTTAGAGGAAAAAGAGGATCGTGTCGTCAACGCATCCGACCGAATGAAAAAGGCTGAAGCTTACGCTAATGAATGCCAGGTAGAGCTGGGCAAAGTTCGAGTGGAAAACTCAGAGCTCGACAGACTCAATGTGTGTGGTGTTCTTGTTCATCTATTCATCCCTGACTTAATGGTGTTCTAGGCAAACCTTGAGAAACAGATCAAAGAACTTAATGTGAGGATTGTAGACTTGGAAACTAAATCTTACACAAGTTCTCCACGCGCATCGACGACGTCAAGACGAATGGAGAGCCGTATTGAAGATCTAACCAGTCAACTTCACCAAACACAGAAAGAAAAGAGCGACACCTCACGGCTTCAGCGTTCAGCAGACAAAGTTGCTCGTGACGCGAAATTCCAATTGGCTGAAAGCGATCGACAAAAAGCAAAGCTAGAGGAAGAGCGCAAATCATATGAGGCCCAACTCCGGAGCCTCCGTCAAGCGTTAGATGCTAAGGTGCCTTTTATTATTTCGCTTCGCTACGGAGTGTTCGGTTGATGCTATTTTGTAGCAAACCGAGGAAAATAACCTTCAATCGGCCAAGCGACGGGCCGAGCGCGAAGCAGGAGATTATAGGCAGAAAGCTCTCAAGTGCGTCTCACCAAACGTTGCTACATTGGTCTTCCCATCCTAATGTTCTTCTGATAGTCTTGAGCGAGAGCTTGAAAGGCTTCATAATCGGCTGGAGCGGCCTTCTTCAAGTCTTTTAGATAGAGGTTCTCCCACTAGCTCACCCCGCAAGTAGATTCCTAGCTTATGAAACAGTATAGTTTGATTTTCTTTCCGCTTGCTATCTTATTGTATCAGTGTTGTTATAAGTACCTTGTAGCAAACTTACCTATTCGTACGTTGTACCCGTACGTTGTAATTTTATGCATGTCGGAGGTTCAGGATCGGACTAATAGTATGCCCTGTGAGAGCAAACGCCGTGAGATTTATATGACTGATATGATAATCCATATCGAGATTTCTGTCTTATAATAATAAATATACGAGTCTTCTTCAACTCAGTCACCGGAGTTCGATGCAAATCACTGGTAGCTGACACATTGCTTATACATGTTGTTTTCAACCTATATTC
>QLOJ01011228.1:0-12206 GCA_003313625.1 Tricholoma saponaceum
CAATTTGCATCACCGAATGCAATCTGGTCCAATGCCTGCAACAATATCCTGAGGTTCACATCTCTTTCTGTGGTGATGTTGGATCTCCTGCCATCCCCCAAAGACTAGAAGGACAAATACCAATATGAAGCTAGCTTTTTGTAGATGCAGGATGTAGAACACGCGCACAATACCATTTGAGTATGATAGGGATGATGCAGTGGATGCAACAATAGGGGAGCTCAAAGTTGAGCTGCCATTTTGACACTTTTTGGCATTTCACAGCTGCAGCATCCCACGGATCCCTGGTAACGATTGAGTAACTATTCATCACAATTTTGTCACGACTACCAAAAACGTATACTTTCTCTGCCACAGACAACTCTGAGGGTCCTCGCTGTTTGTGACAACGTTGGGGACTTCTCGATGCAATGTTGAGGCCTTGGACACAGGTTTCAAGAGAATATTATGACTGTATAATGAGATAACTAATAAAATAACAAGAGAACCATGAAGTTTGTAGCAGAAAGCTTGCTTGTCATTGTGCACAACGACGACAACAGCAAATTTGATATCATCCGACATCACCCGAAGCAGTGAGCACCAGCTTTGGACCATTCGGTTTATGCCGAAGTGACATTGACAAATATCACGGTCCTGATTTGGATGTCACCCCAGAGATCCTGCAGCATCGAAATGCCAAAAAGTGTCAAAATGGCAGCTCAACTTTGAGCTCCCCTAATGCAACATCAACTCCTGTGTAGTTCGAAACAGCAACAATAAAATTTCTATTCTGCTGTGGAGGTTTCCACTGATGATATACTCAATTCTACCTCATTGTGCTGGTCCTGTTGGGCTGGGAGTTTTGCTCCCTGAGCAGCAAGAGGCTTGCTCTACAATCAAATCCTTCAAACGCAATCATGAACATACCCAGTTGCCTTCACACATGTATGGTATTGCTCATTGAATGCCTTGATTTTTTGGGTCCTCCATCCCAGTACACCTCGTGCTCTCAGGCTCGAAGTGGCATGTTCCTATAAGTAAGATGATGTCATATGCTGTGAATCACTTCCAGGAAACGCACATATGGGCCTGCATCAGGAAAACTACACGCACTTTTCCGAGCACTTTTTCAACTTTTAAAAGTGTGAAAAGTGTGTAAAGTGCGAAAAAGTGCGAGAAGTGGTGAAAGTCATCTGGACTTTCACAACCCATGTCGATTTACTTAAAAAAGACATTTTTCTCTTTTGAAAGTCATGAAAGTCAACAAAGACACAGATAAAGCCACGTAGAAAGACAGTTTTCAAATGCATTATCTCATTTTATTTTATTTGTATGCAGGAATCAATTGAATTAGATTAATGTACCACTATACATGCATGTAGCTAGATAAGTACAAATGCCGCCGCCACCGTCCCTCGAGGGCCCTACTAAAATCACTTCACGAGGAGTTGGTGGCAGCTCCCCATCATCCTCAATCTCCCCATTGCCCATAATCCCCCCCCTTCACTGATAGCGCGGCCTACAATTGTCATTCCCAGTGTTCCCTATCATCCAGTCCTGTCGTTAGTGGTCCACTTCTCCATTTTTGTGCACCCTGATTCTCATCGTACACGTGGCATTGTTGACGTTCCATCATGGTGGGTGCTGGATTTCTGGATAGGCAGGGCGGTCAGTGGTGGTAGTGGTTGGTTCTTACCTGGTGCCGTTGTTCCATGTTTACAAAGTAATCGGCTTGCTTCGCCGTCCCTAGCTTGCGCCCCTCTGTCGTCTAGTGGTTGCCGTTGACTTATGTGGGTCGTCTCAAGCTCGCCGCGTGGTTGTAAGATAATAAAAACCTAAATCTATGAAAAAATACATTAGTTAAAATGAAATAAGAAATAAAACGGAAATAAAAACTTACCTAGACCCAAAACAACGTCAGCGTCGTTCCGGGCCTGTGGTTCGTGGTTTCTTTAGCCTCTGGTGGTGTTATCTGGTGGCGCAGTGGCTGGGGGAGTTGTCGTGTTGGATGTTGAGATAACAGTGTGGTGGGAGCGGCGTGTCGTGCCCTGATGAGTATTGGTGGTTTGTGCTATAATCTATTAACTAAACTAGTTAGTTCAGTGAAAGAAACAAGGAAAAATGCTTACCTAGGGGCCCAAACGACGGTAGGCATTGTTTGAGCCCAGTTTCATTGGTTTGTAGTCCTGGGTGTAGTTCTCCTATGTGGTGGCAAGCCTGGGGTTCAGTTGTGGGTGTTAACAGGGCAGGGGTGGGAAAACAAGAAAGAAGCATATAAAAAACTTACCTGAAGCATAAACGACAATAGACGTCGCTTTGTGTGAGATGTGGCGGGCAATGGGGGTTGAAGTCGAGGTTTAGGGTGACGAAGTGTGTGCGATGCAACATCAACCAGCACGTGGTTTCGGCTTGAGGGCCGGTGATTGCCACTTCGATGATGGAAAACATTCGCATCAATCACTGCTGGCAGTATTACTTTACTCAGTAATCCTTACCTACATACCGCCCACTGCACGATAGTCCTGAACCGGTAACCCACAAACCCGAACCATAGGCTGTGCTGCCCCGAAATTGATAAACACTGTTTCTCAATATGTATCTGTAGGCAGACCAAAACCAAAGGAAGACGGACTGCAGGCCTGGTGGAAACTACTAACTAGGAACCTACTAGTGAGCTTTTAGTATTCAACACTATTGTTCCATTTGGAATACAAGTTTGTTCTCACTTGATTCATACTTTTTCACTGAACAAGAACTATAAGTCTTACAAGTCCTGAAAGTTCAAAAGTAAAAGGCCGAAAGTAAAAAGTTCAAAAGTAAAAACCCCCAAAGTCTCCAAAAGTAAAAGTCCAAAAAGTAAAAGTTTCAAAAGTACTGGAAGTCCAAAGACAAAGCCCTGAAAGACTCCAAAAGTTCAAAGTCTCAAAAGTCAAAGGTCGTGTAGTTTTCCTGATGTGGGGATCAAACACACCTCCTGTTGAGACATATTCTTCAAGTTGGTATTGTTGCGACTCCTAGTGAGACCAAGCTCTTTGTGTCATCGCTTAACAGTCATGTTGCTATCAACTTGTATCAAGTTCACTCCCGGTCAACCGGACAACGAAAAAACTATACTGTAGGATAAGTCTCTTGCCTAAGTTGCCTTATTTTGATCCCATGATCACTTGATAAATGGGCTGATATTTTCTTGTTATTTGTGCTCTCTGTGGTAGGAGCACAGTGCGTTGGCAAGAACCACCGGGGCTCGTCATCAGCTTTGGCTGTTATGGGAGGTGAGCATAAGCTGCATAACTCCACCTAACACATTTCACACTACACACACGAATGGTTCCATGTTGATTTTTGCCTGTTGGATTGTTGTTATAGGATATGGCTCGAATGCAGGCGGCGCAGACTCGGAGTTCGTGCACAAGTTGGGGTGCACGCCTAGTACTGGTACTTGTGTGATTCAGTGCCCACTGCCTGCAATCTAATTACGAAAGTTTCTGTTCAAAGTTTCTTTGACATTCCAACAAAATTTACGGCGCGCATCAGTTCGTTGTATTGTGGTCAATGGTCATATCCTACTATTGGCATGCTAGCAGTGCTGTTAGGCTTGCCAAGGATCTTGGCTACATCCCTTTCCACACAAATTCCCCTGGACATCACTATTCTGCTAACACGCCGTATCATGTTCAAGTTTTGGGCGACTTTGGGCGGATCACTGACAGGAAGGATTACATAGGCGTCACACTCAGAAAGTACTGCGAGAAGCGGTACCAGGACCCCAGTTGTAACATCAAAAATGGCAACCAAACTCTCAAAGAACCCATTCAAGGATTCGAAATCGACCTGACCCCAGTCGGCAACGGTACCTGTCTCATCAATCTGATTCGGAACAATAACGCTTCCGTGCATCCTACGTCCATCTATCTCTAGGCTAATATGAGTACTTGGATGTCCATCAACTCGAATAAAGTCCTACCTGCGGTAGAAGGTGTAGAAGTGACTGGAGTAAAACTTGAAAATTGATGATGCTGCTGTCTTTCTTTCCTCGACTCTCAGTGGACTACACCACTGTCGTCTCCAAAATTCCCCTCATTGTCACTCATGCGCCTTACTACAACGATGCTCTTCAGTGCTCTGGAGTCCTGCTTCTTCACGACCGCCACTGCTTATATCACTAGAGGTATCTATCGAATTAGCAATGCTCAAACCCGAAGCCACCTTTGGTGCCCCTCCCCTCGGGCCCCATGCTACATCTCCAGAAACAACTTGAACGCTTCGGCTTTGCCAGATCTGTACCAGCTTGTGAGCAATCTCTATCCTGTACGTTGATTAATACTTAGTTCAAGTTGTTCTTCCTTGCAGTGGGTTTTGACCGAGATTCCTAAGAGTCCACCTGGAATATACGCTCTCAAGTACATCAGCCTGGATACTTTCGCAGCTGTTCATGGAGTACTTACTACTTACCTCAGACTATATCTAAATTCCTCTGAGTGCCAGTTTGAACTCTGAACTTCAGGGTGATGCTGGAGACCTTGTAGTCAGGGCGGACTGCGTTTTGTATCGAGAAACAAGAAGGGTACCGCATCGTAAGTCTCACTAGCACTGTAACAATGATAGGCCTTGCTGATGTCAAAATTAATCCTAGATCAGTACAGTTCACTGTGAGGATGTGTGGATAGCTGAAAAATCTGTAGTGCAAGGAGACTGGAGTGTAAGTCAATTTGTTGTTTTTTACACCTTGCAGGAGCTCTGCCACTGCCTCACTGATCCACATCATGCAGGTTAGACTCCGCAATGCAAATGGGAAAGCGACCCAGCATTGGCGCATTGAACCTTTTGACTTCCATGACAGGGAGGACAAAGAGGTACTCAGTTGGCTTATTCTCATATTAAGATTTACTGCTTTGGCAGTGGGCCCTGGCCAGGCATTAGTGAGCGAAGTAGATGGTCGTTATGTCCTACAGGCAGCATCGACGAATCTTGCTACACTAAGTCATGAATGACAGATAAATCGAAGGAACCTGAGGGACGTGAATGCTGTTCAGCTTTCAATGATCAGACTACTCAAGACACTTTGCAAGACATTACGATGAGAAATTTCAGCTTGACACGACCATAGCACAAGATTAGCACTTTAAAGTGCACCATATGTGGTGACTGGTCAAGTAAAATGTGTCCAAGTTGCGATCTTGACCACATCCCGGCGACAGCTTTTAGAGTCTGGACTGCTAGTGCTTCCAAGGTACATTAGCCATCTAAGCGGACATGTAGTGAAGAGCTGGAAATGGCCGATAGGGATGGTAAGGATGGAACGCCAGGCTCCATAAATGAAAAGCCATAGCTGTACAGATTGTGCCATGTCGACGAGAGGCTAACAAAGAAGTGAACGCAAAGCAAATTCTTCGTAACACCTGATGTTTGATTTTTTTGCAACTCATAGAACAGAAATATGGACTTTAGGAAAGCTATAGACCGAAACCGGCAGTACTCGGGTAGTGGAAACCAGCTGCAGGACGGGAGGCGAAGGACTGGGGAGAGGTTCGTAGGAGTGGTAGAGGGTGGGTGACACATCGTCAGCGGACTATTATTAGACAGAAGCTCAGCGCTCAGAGGAGGCAGGTCTCCAAGCTCCAAGGCCTATTCCCGTCATCACAAACAATCGGCCTTGTAGGGTTTGACTAAGCAAAGAAGGTGCTGCCTAAGGTGCTCGTGCGCCTAGCTGAGAGATCATCTGAGAGAAAGCCCAGTCCGAAATAGGTCCCGTGACATAGCATTCAAGTTCCAAGGTGTGTTATCGAGCGTGGGCCATATCTCAAGTGCACGATGAATTGGTCGGTCAGTAGCAACCTTGCGCACGTCATCAGTCAAGTCTGTGGTTGTGTCTTAATTGCATTGTTAATACTGTTGCTGTATAACATTCTCGAGGGCTGTACACACAAATACGGATGACTTTCATGAACCTCTAGAGATCATGTCGGAGGGTGACATAATTGGCCTATGAAATGTATGAGGGCAAATGAATTGAGGGTAATATAAACGAACATTACAAGAGAATTTCCTGCGATGACGGCTTCGCAAGGAACACCACATCAGCATCCCCATTCCCCAACGGATTGCGTGAGCTACAATCTGACTCCTATCCCGTCTACTCCTCCGCGACAATATTAACAGCACTCGAAAGTCACTTTCGTAGAGATACCAACCGTGAGGCACACAGACCTCCCCATCGGCGTCGACGAGGATAAGAACGTCCTTTCCCGGGCCTGGAATCTTCGCTCTGTCGATATCGTCCCACACCTCATCGTTATTTCCATATATTTCCTGAAACAGTATTAGCTAGGCGTTGGAAACGCAAAGGATAAGGATGTAATACAGCATGCAACTCTTGCCTAAGGAGTAATCCGTTAATAAAAACCGCGAGTTCAAGAGTAATCGCAGTGCCCACGAATGCCCAGCATGTAAATGCGATGCCATCTCATATACCTTTTGTTCTCCTGTTTAAAATATCCACCATAGTCCTCCCCTGGTCTCGGATGAGCATCAGATGAGGCACACGAGAGAAGCGTTCCAAAATAAGAATGGTCATGTGTATATACCGAATGGCGCATGAAATGACCGTAGTGTCACCTTGGAACCGGTATTAATGTCCTTCGAGTCATCCATGGCATACCGACATCGATATCCACAGTCACGAGGAAACCAGGTTGCCATCAGAGGCTGCATCGCATGCGGCGAAATACGCGGCGACGACATTACTGACTCTGCTGCTCCTGGAATGCAAGAACTTTGATTTAGTGAGAAGATGGATCAAGGTTTTAAAGTTTACGTTGAAGTTCAACGAAATCGGTTCGACTTGCAGAAAATCTCACCAACCCTGCTCCAGAGCTTCTGATGAATTTCGATTAGCCATTTTGGTAGCGGGCCCCAAGAGAGATTAGAATTCGCCGAGGAAGATGGTGTGATTGTTGCTGAGGGCACAATGAATCAGCCAGGAAGCAACGGTCCATATAAGAAGCTAGTCGCACTCACTAGCAGCCGTAGGTGGTAGGATAACGCCGAGAACGTGATCTGAAGGAATATCTTTCCCTGACGAGGTGAGAATCGTTGCTCAGGGTGTGATGAGGAAGCTGTCCCTGAGGATGTGATTCTGACGTACGCAGTCGCCTGTGAGGTGGGGAATCTGTCAAATGGTAGAAAAGGAAGGTATCAGCAGAGCCCAATCAACACGAAGAACTACCATACTCACCAGGGAGCCATCACAGAGATGGCCATTCTGAAGTGCTTGTGGAAAGAAATATGATATCTGGTTTCCAGCGCTCAGCCGTGTCGTAAATCTACGCCGATGAAATCGG
This sequence comes from Tricholoma saponaceum, assembly GCA_003313625.1. Lineage (NCBI taxonomy): Eukaryota > Fungi > Basidiomycota > Agaricomycetes > Agaricales > Tricholomataceae > Tricholoma > Tricholoma saponaceum. The sequence goes on from QLOJ01011228.1 coordinate 7,323, forward strand.
GGAGAGTATCATCAGGATCAAATTCCGAGACTTTGAGCTGTTCGAAATCCATGAGGTGTAGCACCGACACTGACCTCTCTAATATGCTTACCTTCCAAAGAATCAAGTGTTGTTTTTGTGTAGTTTGAAACAAGCATCTTTGAGCCCTCCATGTCATTGTTGACAGACACCTTTTAAAGTGCATTCTGCCAAGGTGGTCCAAGTCAAAGACGAACACATTTATATACCAAACGTTTACCAGATACTTTTGTGATTCTGTCAGCAAGCAGCAGGAACCACAAAGTTAGTTTTATTTTTAAACAAGGCAGATATAAAAGTAATATACATACTAATAACTTTGCAACCACTGATTAACTTTTGCTATGCTGACATCCTCTGGACTCGGCTGGGAGGGTGGGGAATTTGACTCCTCCAATGTAGGCTGCGGGCCTGATAGACAATAAAGAAATAAAAGCACATCAAACATGTCCAGTTCCTCTTGTTCCCCTGCTCTCTTTGCTCGCTTCTCAGCTCGGTGAAGGCGTTGCTCGGCGGTACTTCTCGCTCTCGCCTCAGCGACTTCTTGTTCCACAGCTGTTTTCATGTAATAGCTATCTTTGGTCCACCCGTGAATCAGATCAATAGTTGTCTGTGTGGCCCATCGTTTTAACGCAGCATTGCTATACAGGACATCAAGGATGATAGGAGGGGGCCAGGTTGACCAGTCTGCAGGTGGCCGAGCATCCTGGTTGTTTGGGGCATCTCTCTGCACAAGCGTACTAGAGACGGTGACGAAGTGCTGCAGGGTCAGCCGCTTTGGGCTGTTATCTACCGGCCGAGGAGACTGCGGGACATCGTTCATGCCCATTGCGAAATTCGGTGTCTTGAGAAGGAAATGAATGAAGATGAAGATATAAAGTGTTATTACATACCAAGATAAATGCAGAATTCCCATTCCCGACATACTGGTGAAGCTGTATCATCAGGAGCAGTCCATTCCTGCGATCACTAATATCAGCGATGATATCCTGGGGCGCATCACCTCTGAGTCTTGTGAGTGCATCAATGTACTAGACAGATATAAGAAGAGGCATGTCTGGCAATATAAATATGAACACACCGCATCACCTTTCGAATGGGGGAGACAATGACAAGCATCACAATCTTCCGCTGCTACGCTGGTGACCACGCAAGTCCCATCGCGCTCAACGAGTGATGTTCTGAAGTCCGCTTGCGATGTATGTGTTTGCGACCAAGCATCTGATACTCTGTCTTTGACCACTTGTACATCGACAAGTCTTGGTTCTGCTATCCATAATGATAAAGAATATTAATGACAAGTCCTGACGAGAAGGGTTGAATTACCTTGTGAGTAGAAGTAGTAATGGTTATTTAAGTTTCCAACAACGATCGTGTAGTCAACTAACTCAGGACCTTCTGGGTCGGCTTTCAGTCTGCCCTGGCGGCCGTAGATTGTGCTTCCAAGGTACATTAACCATCTAAGCGGACATGTAGTGAAGAGGTGGAAATCGCCGATAGGGATGGTAAGGGTGGAACGCCATGCTCCATGAATGAAAAGCCATAGCTGTACAGATCGGGTCATGTCGCAAAGTCCAAAGTTTAGTCAGTGTTGGTTAGACATCTCAATTGATGACGAACTTGATGTCACGTTATCCCGATCTTATTGGGTTCCAATGGTGAAGGTTTCGAACGACGAGAGACGACGGCACCGCGTGCTATCCCGTAACGCTTTACGGACGAATCGACGGCACCGCGTGCCCACCGTAACGCTTTACAGTTGTGGACAGCTCTCGCAGAACTGTCTCTCCATGTCTTCCCCTATTTACCTGTACGGTAATGTTTCTGTATGTAAGACACTCCCCCTTTTCCTGGTTTCTTCTCGTCGTCTCGCACCCATCACCTTTGTAGTTTTTTGCTCTCATTATCAAACATCATGCCTCATATATCAAATGCTCATGCAAACTACTTTGACAATCAGAGCCTCACACTTTCCCTGAGGGAGATGGAGGATCCGCGAACTCCCACACCGAGAACACCGCTGAAACTGACTCTGCTCTCACGTCTCTCGGACGGACCCAACATCAAGGAGGACATGGAGAGCAAGACCATGTTTTCAGAAGAGACCTTGTCGCGAGAATTGAGAGAGTCATTCAGGACTTCAGAGACAAGAAGGTCCTCAAAATCGAAACTCTGTATCAGATCTTGCGAGTTACCCAAGAAGCAAATGTCGACGAATCTGTCAGGCAATCGGCCCTTGATGAATATGCCAACATTGGACATTCTAAAAAGGCGAGTGGTCGCTTTCAGCGCAGAGTGACTGTCAAGCTTAAGTACGGACTCGGATGACTGTTCACTGATGCTGCAGAAGTCGAGATAAGGCTGAAATTTTCTTTGCATCTCGCTGCGTGCTTACAATCAATAAACGGTCACTTTAAGTGGTTGCGCCAGGAGTTATTGCATGAAAGTAATCTCACCTCATTTGTGCCAGCACCGTCACCAGGTGCGCTCGTGACCGTGACCACCCCATAGTTGGTTGTTTCTTTTTTTGGTGATCATAATGGGTGCCAGATCACTCCCTGTGTGTAGGTGGTGCAAAGGGAATATTCTGAAGATATTGCGGTACCTTCGCCACATAACGGAAGAAAGAAAGCATGACACCACGTATGTAGTGTACGGAACCATAATCAAGGATTGGAAGACGTCCTATGCAGCCAGAGTGACGACGACTGCCTACGGAGCTTGCTAGCCATTCAGTTTCTCAACGACTTTTACCCCCAACTCGACAGTTTAGTACACCTTAATTTTGAGGGAGAGGGGGAGAGCAATGCTGACAGCCGAAGGGGCAGTGAGGCTGAGCGCTGATGAGTGAGCGAAGATATCAATGAGATGACGATGACTCGGAATAGCTATGCCGCAATCTGGGGAAGGTCCGGCATATTCTTGTTTGACAAAGTGTTGCGGAAGTCTAGAACGACTCCTGAAGTCATGTGTGTCCTAGAATATGGTATCATTCTGGTATCATCCAGGTTCCGTTATCAACAATCGATACCAGCGTTAGTGCAGGATTGAGGTAAGCGTTCAAAGTAAGCGAGTTTTCCTGCATGGTGATGGATCTGTCAACGAATACATTGGGGAGCGCTCAGAGTCAGTGGCGGCCCGGTGAGTAGTGCCGAGATGACTGTCTTTATCGACTTTGCGTCTGGTCCTCGACATCGATAAGAATCCCGAGAACAAGTGCCTGAGATTCACAAAGTATATCGCCAAGATCATAAATTAATGAGAGGGAACACGAGGGTAGGCAGGTGTAGACGGGATAAATGTTGGGGAGATCGTTATGGGGAGATCGAGGTTCCGTGATCGGAGGATGAGCCAGAAAAGGCAGAGGCAGTGTGACGCACGCGAATGAAATTGAAACCTCAGACGACTTTGAAATCAACAAGTCTTACAGACCTAAGGAACACCTATAGTTCCTTAGGAATGGTTAACTTTCAACGTTAACTTTCAACGCCCTTGTTGAAAGTTATTCAATGGCTTCAACTCTCAAACAGAGACAACCACAGAGTCATTCAAGTCTCCTGGTCTCTAACCCATTCAATGATACTACAATAGACGATCCAGCAACTGCGATACCAACTGGAACTCATGGCTTACGCGCTCAGCTTCACCATCTCATACCTCGACATACCTATTTCCATGTCCGTTTACACATTCACCAGATAACAAATGTACCCCTCGTATCAGGCGATTTCGGTGTACGCTGGAAATTCAAGAACGTACACGCACCCCCCCGTGGTTCTTCTAAACTCTTGGATATAGTCAAGGGAAAATCTTCTTCCAGATCTCTTCTAAGCTCGAGCTCTACCTTGAACGTGAATGGTAATAACAACTCTAGGAAAGGAAAGGGAAAGGCTGACGATGACGCTGATTTGGCTAGCCAGGGGAGCAATGAGACCCCTCTTGCCTCTGCTTCCCAAGAACAGTTACCAACTATACCAAACGAACGCGTATCTCCAATAAATACCTCCCGCCCTCTAACCCCAGATTGGGGACATACACATCCTCGCTTCTTCTCTGGACCTGGACCTGGACCTGGACCTGGCGCGCCAGCAAGCACCAACACAACATTCTCATCCTCCAGTCCAACCCTACCAAACACCTCTTCATCATCACCACCATCACCCACCCGCACTTCCACCCTCTCCACCTCCACCTCCGCACCCTCCCTAACCCTAACCGCCCCTCCCTCCACCTCTCTTGCATCCACCTCCACTCTACCAATCACATCCCCACCCTCCGACTCAACCCCACTCTCATCAACCACAACTACCACTCCAACCCCCACCGCAGCCCGCGCCCGTGGTCAAACCCCCTTCGTCCCCCTCAAAGACCACGCCGCATCCTGGGACCACCCCGTCGACGTCATCGTCCGCATGGACATCGAACGTTCGGACACTGCTCTCCTCCTCCCTTGCCCCCTTAAACTCGTCGTCACCCAACCGCGCGACAAGGAAGACCCCGCATCGCTCCCTCATCCTCATAAAACTTCTAACCCACGTCTGGGGGCGGTTTACCTTGATCTGGCCCAATATGTGGAGAAAGGAGAGGTGGTGAGGAGGTATTTATTGAGGGAGAGTAAGACGAATACTTTGCTCAAGGTTGTTTTTTATATATATTCGATATAGGGCTGTGCTAATACTTCTCTAAACAGCTAACGATTCAACTAACGCACATCTCCGGCCCAACCAACTTTCACGCGCCTGTACTCCCAAAAGGCGAGATCCTGAATGGCATATCAGGGATCATACTCGAGAACGACGTATACCGCACACGACCAAAAGGGCTCGATCTATACGGTCCGTACTACGACCTGGAGGAACTCGAGTA
>QLOJ01011229.1:0-29840 GCA_003313625.1 Tricholoma saponaceum
GAGCTAGGTCATGTGTGAAGGCATCGCCGACCTCTATGAAGCGGGGAAACACCCAGAAGACAGGTGGATTCTGGAATGCTGAAATGACATTTGCCGAGTCCGTGGAGTCAAGGTCAAGGAGCGAGTATCTTCCTATTTGTAATTGTGATGCCGCCAGGAAATAGCATCCTCCGTTGGTGCCATGGTATAGACGAGTAGTTACCACTTAGCCTCAGATAGTGCACGGGGAATGTTGGGCAACGGTGGATTTATGATATGGCAGACGGTAAGTAAAGTATTGTACAAGATGAGAGAAGCACCATGGTGTCGTATGCTGAGTTGGAGCAATTCCATTTTGAGAATTTTTGATGCTAGAAGGTCAAACGCCCCCAGCCATGGCACTTATCCCAATACCGCAAGCAGTATCCCACTAACAGTGACACGGGGGCTGAGACATACAGGAAGCCAATATTGGCATCAGGTGGCATTCCCATTCTTCTCGTCGGTGCTGGGAGACTAATAATTAATAACCGTCGTATGCAACAGTCATCAGGGGGTTTCGTCAACAGGACAAATATCTGCTTAACTGCATACTGGCGCCAAATTCATCAGGCTGTGTGTACTGGATGCTTTGATGGCTCTCACTATCACGATGACGAAACTCGGATATATAGCGGTCGTTGAAGTTTTACAAGGTTATTTTCCATGGCTTCTCCCGCCAAAGAAACGCCCTTCACAATCTCTGTTTCCGATACCCAGCTCTCTATTCTCCAGCAAAAGCTTGTGCTCACTACCCTTCCTGACGAGCTTCCTGACTCTGGATGGGATTACGGTGTGCCTCTTGCTGATATCCGGCGCCTTCTCAGTTACTGGAAGGAGAAATACGACTGGCGCAAACATGAAGCGGATATCAACAGGGAGATGCCGCAATTCACAAGAGATATCGACGTTGATGGCGACTTTGGCAAAATAAATGTGCACTATGTGCATAAGAGAAGTGAGGTAGACAGTGCAGTTCCGTTGTTAATTGTACACGGGTGTGAGTGGTCTGATATATAGTCTAAGACCGATTCGAGGACGTGTGTACAGGGCCAGGAAGTTTCTTCGAAATGCGCAAGATCCTTCCCTTGCTGGTCAAAGCATCTCCGAAGCACCCAAGCTTTCATGTGGTCGCAATTAGCTTGCCTGGATTTGGATTCTCTGCAGCACCTGCCAAGAAGGGATTTAGCCTGTCACAATACGCTGAGGTCTGTATTTCAGTCCCTAAATGAGTTCTTTGTTCGTTACATGCTTGCGATAGGTCGCACACAAATTGATGCTTGCCTTAGGTTATGATGAGTACGGTACGTCCTTATGAATACGCTTGACTGAATCACGATTGACTCCCATATAGTGACACAAGGAGGTGACTGGGGTCACTTTGTCAGTAACTCGAAGTAGCGTATGAGGCTTCCTACCAACTTACACGCTGTATCAGATTACTCGCAAAATCGCCACCGTCTATGGTCCCAGACACTGTAAAGCATGGCACACCAATTTTCCTCTGTAAGGCTAATTTTTGCTTTGACATCCACCCTCTGACTGTTGTCGTTCACTTGAAGTGGAGCTCCTCCGTCTCTTTCCCGTCCGCTCCTCCTAATTTCCCACTTCCTCGCCACACTTCGGATACCTGGCTTCGCCTACAATGCACGCGATCAAGCCGGTCTCGAACGAACGATGCTCTACTTCAAAAAGAAGAACGCATATTATAAAATACAATCCACGCTGCCCCAAACGCTTGGGTATTCTTTTGCTGACTCGCCCGTTGGCCTCCTATCGTGGTGGTACCACATGCTTGTCAAGGGCAGTGAAGAATATCCATGGTCGGAAGATGAAGGTTCGTAAGAACAGGTTCCTTTGAAATGAGCTTATAATTATGACATGTTTGACAGTTCTTACGTGGATATCGTTATACCATTTCTCCCGTGCTGGACCTGCTGCCTCCCTCCGAATATACTACGAGGCAACCCAGGTGGACGGAGGCATCGAGTCTAATAAGGACACCCCAATCGTTCCAGCTGGACACTCCTACTTCCCTACTGAAGTAATCGTTATGCCACGAAGGTAATCAACTCAACTCTCCCAACATATCCTGTATGTGCCAAGCTAATTTCTATGTAGTTGGGTGAAGACGCGTTACTTGGTGTTTGAGTCTGAACATGAGAACGGGGGCCACTTTGCAGCGTATGAGAAGCCAGAAGAACTTGCGGGAGACCTGAGGAGGATGTTCGGGAAACGAGGAGGTGCATACGGGGTCATCAAAGCAAATACAGGTTATGATGAGTAGTTCTGCTATTGAATGAACACTTGGATACTGTCCATCATTACCACCTCCAATGACTTCCCACCAAGGTCCAATGACTGAAGACTGGATCCCAGCCAACGCCTGGAGTGGAACAAATCGACATAGCCACCGCTCAGAGAAGCGCACAATGAAGTTGTTGTTCAAGGATTTATGAATCTTGATGCTAAATGCCCGGGTTGTCCGAAGTTCGTTGACAGAGTAAGGATGTGCAGTATATATCGTTTTCTCAGAGAATAGTACAATCTGGGGCTCTAGATAGTACCTAAGAAGAGGTAGACGGAAGGATACAAATATTCATTCCCTGAGATCAGATGTTGGAGGAGATCCTTTGTACGAGCCTCGGATATGATAGGATTTGACACCGAAATTGTAGCAAACCGGAGGTTAGCAACACCATTTCCATCCCATCGTGAACAGAGCATGTCGATGAAGTCATCGTTCAGACGCATTGAGGCACTCCGAGAAACATAGATAAAGGTTTCCAGGTTAGGGAGCACTGGCTCTGTGTGACCAAATTCTGACGCGTGGTTGGGATTGAGCATTCGGAACGTTCCTGTGCCTGTATTTGGATACTTTAATGAAAGCACTTTGAGGAGTGGGACAACGCGAAGGCATCTAAATAGGTCAATGTCTGAGATGACCACACGCGATAAAACAAGTCGCGTCAAGGAGCAGGATGACCGATTTATCAGTGAGACAAAGCTTGTAATGGGAAACAAGTTAAAGTAGAAGTTAAACTTGATTGTGTGGACAGATGGGACGGAGATGATGTCGGTGAGGTGTGAAATTGGTCTTGGACTCAGCGTATTTTCGATGGAGAGCTTCAACGACTTTACTTGGGGGATCACCACAGGAGTCAACACGTTGTCATCCCAACCTGATGGGCGAAGCTTCAGGGCACATCTCAAAATGTCCAAGCAGTCATTCGACTCACAGCGAATCGGGGTTGAGAGCATCGCCAGCTGAGTCAGAGGAAGGATAACCTGTGTCAATTGGAGACCAATCAATGTGACTTCTCTCAGCTGAGGAGCAACACCGAATATATAGATGATCGGGGACGTAGGGTACCCCCTAAGGACCATGGAGGTGAAAAGAGGGAGTCGGTTTTGGATCCCTGCTAGCATTTCGAAGGATGCAGAGCTAACATGAAAATCGATGTGTTTCCATCGCTCAGAGAAGCGTGCAATGATGTCCAAAGTTTCGGCGATAAATGATGATTGGACTTGGCGGACTCCTTCGAGCTGTATCGATAAAGGATAATAACTAGACCGTGCAAGCCACTCCTCCAGCAGTACGCAGCGGGACGCAGAAGACTGGTCAATATCTACTCGTACTTTGTTCCAAAGCCAAGGCATTGCCCAAACCAGGTCTCTCCACGCGCCACAAATGGACCCCAAGGTAAATGGGGTAATAGGACGGCACTGGAATTTCCGCTTGTCATCGATACACCTAATGAATATATCAGAGCATATATCGGGAGGACATCGAAGGATAGGAGCAACGAGATGGTTGATTTGTCTCTTCAACAGTGGTTTTTTGCCCCTAAGGGTGTCTAGATACGCCTCGATGGGTGCGATTTCTAGATCTATGTGTTCAAGTTGCTGTCGCGGATTGTCCGATGATACTTTGTTGAATCTAGAGTCTGGATGACCGCAATTTGGGCAGGCATACATCGTGATGGTACTCGGAAGTAATTATAGTGAAACCAAACAAAGCACGCGACACGTACACAAACGCGTTGAGTGGCATAAAATTGGTGTGACACTGCAGTAACAGTGTGCCGTGACAGACTCGTCTCATTCTTGCAGGATGTCGTTGCTCACACCCCCTAGCACTGTTCATCGCGTCCTCGCCGACAAGGAGAATATTCCAGACATCGTCCATGACAATGGCCACGGCAGTTCTCGCGTCGTTTGGTCCCAAAAGAACACTTACCACTCCCTCGCGTCGACCTCATCGTCTTCGTCCACCTCCCACAAACATGCTCCTACCAAATCCATCTTAAAGTCCCATGTACAAACTTCCATGTTCCTTCTTCCATTTCCAGCAGAGCCAGAGCCACGTCAAGTCACCCCAGAGCCTGCAGACCCCATAACCGACTTGAATTATCTCGTATATCCTGTGTCCCAGATTGTCAAACACGACTCGGACGTATCCATGCGCGAGCTTATTGAGGCTTACAATGTTTTGGCAGCGAGATTACGTGCCTCCGTTGTAGGAAAAACTGATATCGACGCGTCTTGGCCACTCTTCCAACCGCTTCGGAAAAACAAGAAGGCGTTCGTTGGTGCTCTTGTGAGGGACCTGGGCAGGGCACTTATAGATCCTGCATCAGGAGATGAGACTGAAAACGCTCCTAGGGTATTGTTGCCTTCGCCCAAGATCACGCCAAAGAAGAAAAAAGGTGGGATGACAGCAGAACAGGTCAAATATGCACGCGACCTTTGCACGACATCTCAGTCGGTCATGCGTCTTCTGCCTCTCCTATTCACTCTCCCTATTTTCAGAAACATGTTTTCTGGTATGTGGTTTCTCTTTACGATTTCTCTTATTTATTTTATACTTTGTATTGACTACCCAACTTTGGGACCATTTACACTTTTTTTTGTTTTTTGACACAAGCCCTTCATCCTTTACTCACCAAACTCCTTTCTATAGACACAGAGCTCCGCTCCATTCTGACCGCTCTTCTTGCTATCCCTCTCGCCGATGACCTCCCAACCCCAAACTCGCGCAAAACATGTGCCCTTGCCATCTGGGTCATCCAATCCCAGCGCCTGCCTGCCGCCGTCCTTGTTCCCGCCAAGGATCGCATCGCCTTTGCCCTAAGGCGTGGTATCGACGGCGAGCTCGGCAAGGAAGGCAAGAAGGGATCCGCTAGTGATGGCCTCAAAGTCAGTAATTTAAACGCTCCATAATGCATATAGTCCACTAATAATCTCGTTTCCACATTTCCAGGCGATACACGATCTATCAGTCTCTCACCCCGCCATCTTCGTTCCTACATTCGCAACGACAGTCCTCCCATCTGTCCTCTCCTCCCTCCTTGCTCCCACCCTCGGACTCCGCACACAGGCGTGCCATGCTCTCGGCGGGTTTGTTGTCGGGCTTATCTCGCTCCCCCCATCCAAGCTGCACACGCGTGTCTCCAATACCGTAGCAGCCTTCCTCACCGTCCCACCACCACGCAAGAGCCCACCACCTGCTTCGCCTAGTAAACCCAACGCTGACCCCTCCAAACCCACAGCTACCTCATCTCCTACAGCTTCACCCGCCAAACCCACGTCTTCCCCCATTCCTATAATCAACACACTCCGCACAACACTCCAGGCCGCCGAACCCGAACACGTTGCAGCTGGCCCCGTCTGGGGTCTCTCCGTCCTGGCATGTCTCCTTGTCATGCTCTCTTCCGCGCTCACGGACGACGCCAACACTAAACTCACGCGTGTTGTCACTGTGCTTCTGGGGTTGGCCGTGAAGCATCCAAGGAGCACGGTTAGGGCGGTAGGGTGCCTGATGTGGCAATGTGTCATCTGGGTGTATTTCCAGGACAGGTTGCCTCCTCTGGATGACAGTCAAGGAGAGTCAGAAGTTGAAGATGATGTTAAGAAAAATACGGTAAATGGGGTAGGGAGAGGGAAAGAGGCATGGTGGAAGGTTGTGACTACTGTCGTTGAGCTCAACACTGGAGTGTCCACCATTGCTGCCCTCCTTAATTCTTGTTCAAACGAAGACAGGGAGGACAGCGACGTGGACGTGGACGATCCCCTCCAGCGTACGCTCGAGGTCCTCCAATACATGATCGGGAAGACGAACCCGAAAATTGTTACAGACACGCTCGACACACTCAAGCACCTCCTCGGTATCCCGTCTTCCAGTTCCGATCAAACAGAGCTCTTGGATCAGGACGAAGATCTCGAGAAAGGAGGGCGCCAATGGAACCCGACGACGAAGCTCCTCCCGCACTGGTTGTTTTCATCCCTTCCTGGCCTGCTGAGTGTCGAGTTCAAGGACCTTTCGACGGCAGTGCGGCCGGTGTTTGTGGAGACTGCGGGCCCGGAGGATGTTAGAGCTTTGACGAAGGGGGAGATTGCACGGGGGAGTGCGGAACCTGATCATTGTTCGGATTTGGATACGAGTGCGGATGAACGTAGCGAAGAGGAGAAGAGGAAGAGGAACGAAAAAGGAAGCTGGTGGATGTGGGAGGGATTGGTGCGCGTATGGAGAGGGTGTGTGATGAGTCTGTGGGAAGGTGATTCGGCGGGTGTAGCTGTAGGGAGGAGAGAGAAGCAGAAGGAAGCTATAAGGAAGGAACTAGTCTCTGTGTGGGAGGCATTGGTCAAGAAGGGGGTTGGATTTCTACAAGGTTTGTTTTTATTTCTTTTGTGCATATACAGTTATTCATTGATCAAACTTGACAGATGCAGGTGATGATGAGGCGACTTCCAACTTCGCTGTGCGTGTGGCCAAGGTGCTCATGAACATCCTACAAGATGCCCCGCTCGAGTTACTCCCACCAAGATCTTCGCCACCAACACCCGAATGCAAACCCAAACACGGGAAGTCCTCCCCTGTCCGCATCAACGCGTCAGCCGCATCTTCATCTTCCACGACCCTTAACAATGCAACAAAACTTGCCCTCACCCAGCACCTCTGGCACACAACATGCAGGCTTATACCGAACCTGCTCTTAGTCTCCAGTGATGCCCCTGAACGGTTGCTCTTATGTCTGGTCGAGCGCGAAGATAGTCTTACTTCGCCCTCGTCCCTTTTCTCCCTCCCCTCGATTGAAGAGGATGAAGAAGAAACTGCGCATTTAAGGGAGAAGTGGACTATGCTGTGTGTCGATGTCCTTGTGAAGTGCAACCCCGAGTCGCTGAAGGCGTTTTGGGGGTATGCGAATAGCGATGGGGAGCGCCAGTGGGAGTGGCGGTGGGATCTGAGAGAAAGGTCGGCGGTGTGGCGGTGGTTCGTGGATCGGTGGATGGGAGCTTGGGAGGATAGTGAAGGTAATGCTGGCTGGGAGGGTGCCGTGGTGTTGCTAGGTGTGCCATTTTTGTAGGTGTCTGTTTTTAAATTGAGTATTGGATTGCTAATAAGGGTTTGGTGGATTGTAGGGATGGGAATGCTTGGGAAATGGACAAGGAAGATCTTTTGAGGTGGAATGGTCTTCTCGAGTATGCGACTGCCCAAGCGCTCGACGAAGGTCAAGACGATGCAAATGCGCACATCGTGCTCTCCGAGCTCGCCGCAGCCACCGCATCACACAACACATCCCTTCTATTCAGCACTTCCTCCTCCTCAGCTTGCAGTACCAATATCAATAACAGTGCACCAGCAACAGCCTTATCCTCTCCATCAACCCGACTAGCGGACTTCCTTCTCACCACCATCACGGCCTCGTTCTCCAGTGGCTCATGCACGCAGCTCCCCCAAGGTATCCTAGAGTTTGTGAATGATGCAATTCGTGAGTCGTATCCACCCCGCCCGCGAGAGACGATGGTATTCCTGTGGACTTCGAGGGCGGTTGCATGCGCTGTGGAGGCGTGCCCGCGGGAGTTGATCGAGTCTTTGCTAAGCGGAGAAGGCGGGATCGGGGAAGGCGTGAGCATTTGGATTGCAGATGAGTGCAAGGCATGGAGTGTCGAACAGCTGGGATATGATGTAAGTTTTTATTCCTCCGCCTTGAGCTCCATCTTGAGGATTTTTTTTCTGGTGTAGATCATACCATTATATCAACACATCCTTACGCGGATCCAAGAGCTCCCCCTTGCACTGTCAACACTTCGCACATTCGCATCGATCATTGCCTCTCCTTTTGTTGGGAGGGCAGATATGCTGCCCGCTGCGAAGGACGCTTTTAGAGAGTTCTGGGAGGTGACTTATGCTGGTATGAAGAAGCCACGTGAAGGATGGCCCGAGGAGGTGAAGGTGTGTCTAAGGGCTGTGTTTGGGGATGTGGAGGAGAAGGACGTTGAGGAGGCTGTTATTGATCCTGCACTACTTGTGCCAGAGGCGTCTGTAGGTCAAGCAACTTCTACTGAGCGCGAGTCTCTTTCAGTCATCCCCACAAAAGCATCTACCCCCACAACCGCCGCCAAGAAAACTAAAAAATGCACACCATCACGTCCACACGAAGTCGGCTTCCACACAAGCTTCCCCTTGCGCTCACCCCAGTCGCCCATCCCCTGTCTGGTTCCTGCTGCATTTTCATCTTCGGCTTCCTCATTTCCTGTGGCCATTCCCTTCCCTACATTTTCCAACGCGTCTTCCTCTGCAGTCCTGGGTCCAAGTGTCGTTGCACGGGCCCGAACACCGAGCCCTGGTCCCAGCACACCCAGAAAGGCTCGCATGAAGACAAATAGTATGAGGCCCAACGTGTTCAAGAGCATGCATGTACCTAGTCCTACCACACCCAAAAACGTGCGGACAACTTCCAAACGCAGCCCTGGGCAAGCTTCGCCAGCTAAACGGCGCAAGATTGAGGACAGAGAGGATAAAGAAAATAGGTCGCCTTCTTCTAGGATCACTTGGCCTTCCTTCATTGATGCGACAGATGAGGAAGAGAGGGAGTGGGTTGTCAAACCATTTGCATTAGGAAAGCGGACAAGGAAGGAGGAGAATTGTGCTTGTGAGATGTCGCCGCAGAAGAAAGGCCGGCTCATGAAGAGGGAACCAGAGGACAGTGAGGATGAGAGGATCGTTGAAAGCCTTGTAATCCCTGATTCAGATGACTCTTTCATTGCTGTGACTCCTACGTCGACGAAGCGCAAGAGAGTTTTCATGGAAGCTGTGGAAGTTCCGAGACTGAAGGACGTGTATCCACAATTGCGAAATTCGCAGAGTTTAAATTCGTTGGAGTTGCGTACACCCTCCTCTTCGCGCTCACCCTCGCATCAGAAGGAGCGGGCAAGCTCGGTGACGAAGGCCTTACCAATGCACGCTGGTGGATCTTTGAGAAAACGGAGAAGGGCCAGCACAGAGGATGTTTTCTTAGTTCCCACGACTTTCTCTGCTGTACAAGACTCGGAGCAGGAGATCCCCTTCAGTGATTCTTTCACGCTTGATGAACGCCCTTTCTCTCCTAAAGACCTTCTGTCCTCGGACGATGATACTCATATTGGGCAAGTCACTCCACATCGCCTAATCTCGCCAGTCCCACGTCGTAGCCTGAGTGCGAAGTTCTATGAGGTCGACCCGCCAAGCGACGATTCGGTAATGGGTGGATGTGCAAGCCCATCGAAAGAAGTCGTGGAGAGGAGGTTGAAGAGGTTTGGATCAATGACGAATGTGCTCACGATGCCACATGGTATGGTGGCTAGGATGAATGTGAAGCCGTCTAGAGTTTGATACATGGAAGAGGGTGCTATCGATGCTTGTACTTTATTTCACTGTTCTCGTTTTGTCGATTATCAGGATACTGTATTAGGGTCCTTCACAGTACCGATTTGGAGGCCTATTTCGACTTGATTTCAGGTTTGACAAGTCAGTCGGAGATCGAATCCATAAGCCTGCCGGAGATCATTTGTTATCATTGCAAAAATGATTCATTTCATTTGCCCTAAGTTAGGGTTTGCAGAAAACATCAAATCTCTGTACCCACCAGTGAAAGTGCTGAGTTCATTGCCCCTACATCTTATATTGGTAGATCTTCAGAACTCAGTACTCAATATATATCAAGAGCCGGGCCTGCAGTTTTGCTCACAGGTGTATCTTTTCTTCTCATAGTTTGACATGCTGACATAATAAATATCAAAATAATACTAGCTTTCAAACTTGCTGAAAAGGATAAAAATGAAAGTGGTTAAATGCTACTGTGGTTTTATCCAATCTCATCTTGAATTTCCAGTATATGCAGGATGGTGTTGTATGTCTCTGTGAGGGGTGTTGGAGTGGGAATGAATAAAATGAATAATAAACCCTAAACTAGGGCAGGGAAATGCATTTCATGATGGTTGCCATCGCACGGCAGCTTGATTGATGGATTAAAACTCCGTCTGATGATTTCGAACTGATTTCGTCAGTTGGCAGAGGATTTGACGTGAAATACACACGCGTTCAAAATTGAACACTCCATTTCGGACTCTCCCGAAACTTGCCGAAGTTTGCCGAAACTGAAATCAAACCTGAAATCAAGTCGAAATAGGCCTCCAAATCGGTACTGTGAAGGACCCTATTTTTCTAGGTGCCATCGCAGGCGCCAGTGTAAACCTTGCCCCAGAGCTGGTAGCCCGTTTATTACCAGTACTTGGTACAAAGTGTATATGTATACCTTGATTGTCAGGTATTCCCAACGCGTTATCATTCAACTCTTTGATGTATGCTGATGCTCCGTACGTAAGGTTGGGTGGGGTTTGGATTGGTCACTGACTCGGAATTCCTATCACTGGATCATAAACGAAACTCACTGAAATTCTTTACGATCAACGCTGCCTTGCCCTTTCGGCTTTCCCCTACTAGAATGAACGCAGTTCCTTGGTTCGGTGTTGCGGCCAGAGGTATCATGTTCTGGCTGTTATGCTTCACGCCGTCTTTATGTACATGTTCTTTCGGAAGCAAAAATGAATTCCCTGATCAGTCGCGGTGTTTCCTTTCTACAAAACATTTCCAAGTTCTTGCCTGGAGGGATCAGTTGTGGTAGTGAAGCAAATACGCACACCATACTCGCCGAGCTCGCCGCTGCATCACACAACATCTCCCTTCTGTTCAGCACTTCCTCCCCAAATTGTAGTTTTACAACACCAGTCGGCTGTTACCTTCGAATATATGTCCACAATTCGTGTCCCCCAAGTTACGTCGAAACGTTTAGCCAGTTCTAGGCTTCTAATCGCTCCTTGAAAACTTTGTCGGACACCTTGAATTTTACCAAATTTAAAGTTGCACAGGTTCCTGTGTTATTACTCGGAATTGTTATGTTCTTCTACTCTTCCGAAATTCACCCTCCTGAATGGAATCTGAAATCCTCCACCCCCGCCTCGGACAAAGAAGCAATCGACGTTAATTCTCCAATACCATCTCCCCAAGTCCTAGTTGGGCTATTCCGCAATCGCAAATTGTCCTGGATTCCCTCCAAACAACAACCCGCAGCCAAGGTGAAGTACAGGGCGCTTCCGCTTTGCATGTTTCTCAATCCCTATACTTGACCCGCCTCGTTGTTAATTAGCCAACCTCTTCCTGATGACGTACCATGTAGTCCTGCTCCTCCTGACAGGCTACCGAGCCTGCTCTCGAATCTCTACTCATTTTTTTTCAGGCGGACTACGGACCTCGATTGCGCAAAGATTCGACACATGGAAGGTGACTCTGTGGCCGCCGTAATTATCCTTGGCGATGGATTGAAGGTCGAAGTAGTCTTGGGCTCCAGTGTCCGGTGACGACCCTTCCCCGATCTACCAGTCTTCCACCCTAGGGCTCTACATAACCCGATAAATCATAAATTCCATGAAGTCATCCACACTTGAAGATGATATTGAGGCTTACACATTCTGTGCTATCTTATTCGAGCCTCATTACGACCTGTCAAATTCCAGACAGGATGTCGCATGCAAGAAATTTACAAACCCTCCCCAGATTTCGGCTCTTTCGGCTCTCCGGATGGGGCAGGGCAACTTTCGTTTTCCCGCATCCCCTAACTTTCAATCCATTTTCATCAGCCGACTACAGTAGATTATCATGCGATTCTCCACTTTGACCGCCTTTCTTCCTCCGCGCCATCGTCCTCGGTGCGCCCCAGGAAAGTGGGACAGTTTTTGTGATCCCTTTTGTGAAGGGAGTTACCATAGAGGGGGGAGTATGTGATGCCAACGGTAAGTATAATCTTGTTAGCCGAAACATTAGCAATTCCTGACGCAACTATTAGATGTCTGCGAATGCGAGACCGATTGAACAATTCCCAGAGCATGGAAAGTTCTAATCAGTTTTACTCGCTCTGTGTGTTTTCTTCTTGCTGGTTGTTCGCTGACTTTTAGATTTATCCGCTTGCTTGAGATGGAACGTACTAGTATTAGTACTCAAAATTTGATTGGTCCCAGTTTGAGTTGCTTGCTCATTGGTCGTGCGATTGATAGTGGTATTATTCATCCCATAGCCTGAATACTAACTGTCCGGACGGTCATGGACATGTCCAACTCGGCCTTCATCGACCCACTTTCTCATTTGGCCATTGATATTCATTCCACTACCTTCCGCCCTAGAGGAATTCACCACCCAATCGATCATCTGAGATGTTCGCCCTCGAAACCCTCCCATTGTGTCTCCGAAGCTCCTGAGAGAGAGAGAAACTAGAATATACATGAAGATGTGGGCAAGGGCAACCGTTGACAAATTGATCAAAGAAGTACTGTCGAAGCCCAGTACTCCCGAACTGGAGAACTGGTCCAGTTCCTGTGTGTCCAGATGTCGATGAGTCCGACTAAAGACAAGACTAGAGTTATTGACATGTCCGTGATCTCGAATAAAAACAGGGGGAATGACAGTGATAAATACAATGATTCACAATTGTCTCGGGAGATAGTACACCATTAGCATATGTAACGTTGGGTCCACTGAAACTACGATCAGATAATGACAGAATTTGACTTCAACTAAGAAAATATATTGCTAAGATTGCATCAATGGACCACTTGGGACTTCAAGCATTCGTCGAAGGAGGCTCTTTCTAATCGGCGCTGATAAAAGCATAGAGATAATCTGCAGCCCCGGACTGGTCATATTGAAGAAACCTTTTCCGGTGGCAATGGAGAAAATGAATGCGCAACAGCGCTAAGATGGACAAAGCGATAAGCAGTGTGGATAGGGCAGTCACTTGGGTAACCAGGTGCACTGAATCCCATCCGAGTCCGAAATCCACCCATGGAATGAAATATGTGACTGTAAATCGAGGCAATGAAACTGAGTTTAAAATGCTATCATAGCTATACGAATATACTGACCTATAATTATTGTGATCTCCCCAGTTATGAGGAAGATATCCAACGCCGTGGAGATCAGTGGATATGGAAAGATGACAAGAGCCCTGAAACAAGTCATTCAATTTTCGTCGTTTGAGCATGGCAAATCTCGACTGACGATGTATAGTGGTGAATCAAAATGACGATGGATAAGATGCCCGGGATGACATTAGCATAGCTCCGCGTGAACGTTGCGACTGCAAGAACAATGGATGCAATGGCCACGATACGAACTAGCCAAAGTACGGATTGGAAGCTGGGCTTGTTCGGAACGTTACCGAGTAGGGGAGTGCCTGTAAACGTTGCACATGAATAAAAGTCATGCATCTCTCGATAATCTGAAGTGACATGCTTTCGTGCTGAACAACTTCTGGGTCTGTGGTAGTTTTGAGTATTGAGTTATACTGTGCCATGTCGAGCTTGTAATGAGGGACTCCGACTCGGGAGGCTGGAGCAGTTTAATTTATAAGTGAGAGTTACCCGGGTATCACAAAAAATTGATGCCACTGGCACTGCATCTGTGACAGCAACTGACAAGAGTCATCAGCAGCATGGAAGCCTCATTACTACTTAGGCCTCATTGGGAAGGCTGCGCTGCGGATGTCACTGCCATTCTTGAGCTTATTGTCCAACTCGGCGTCTAGATGCCCATATGACTTACTAGTATTTTTCACAAAATACATGGTTATGTAAGACGCCACAATTGAACTACCAATTATGTATCCTCAGTAAAAAATATTGGTCATGTAAATGTATCATTTTGGCCATACTAAGTCAGGTCTAGTCAGGTTGTACAAACATAACAGCAAAGGTCTGATTAGTTTGGTCAGGTCAAAGTCAACTGCCATTAAGATAGGGCTCATTCACTGGCCACTACATCACGTGAATCCATGGGGTAACAATTTTTCTAATTCCTCTCTCCACATTCCTTTTTGCATAAAATCACATCCGAGAGTGCCCCTAAGTTGGTGATATTAAGAAGGTCTCGGTCGTCGATCGTCGACTTTCGGCCTAGATCAAGAGGAATTAAAAATTATCCATTTCACGTGATGTAACGGGGAGTGAATGAGCCCTATCTTACTGTATGGTGAAAGTAGTGACGTGCCTGGGCCATTGGATGCTGGCTTTGGCCCAGCTCATAGCTGTTTCAGCCAAAGCCAGTGGCCCAGGCTGCAGCTTTGGCCATGCTGATTTTTATTAGAAATTGAGATATATTCTTGTCATGGTCATTGGAAGTTGGAAGAGGATGAGCCTAGGGAAGTGACTAAGAATAGAACTATTTGCATAAGTATGTTGAAAATTGCACAAACCTTAACTTTTGGGGGTGGGGAGAGCAAGCACAAGGTAAAAGGTGACTTTGGATCCGACTTTGAATCACCCATGGTGGGTTTGACTTTACATCGCTCACATCTCAGCTCCACCACCACTTGACAGGTGCCAACATGAAAACGGAGCACGTAGGATTCATGAAATGTCGCAGTGAGGAAACATACTATGGAGATAAAATAGCAACATATGATAGCTGGGCACATAAAATCATAGCCCTAAATGAATGAAGGGTACCCAGCGCACAAAGGAACACTTATCACGGCGAAGCTTGATTACCGCAAGGTGCAATGCTCGAGCCGCGTCATTAGTGTCAGGAAATGGCTGAGGAGCCGATATTGCAGATTGATCAGATTGAAAAAGGCGGCCATAGAAAGAGTCTGCAATATTTGGCCCATCCATGTCGGACATTGACCTGCAGCACCAGAACGATGAGAAAGTCCATATGGGTTTGCAGGTTCAGGTTCCTCTACTCACCACATTGTTGCAACGACTCCACGGAATCCAGCAAATAACATTGCTGCTGCGAGATGAATCGCTTCATCCGGTAGTTTTCCATCACCCGTTGCAGTTTGGCAAGCAGAAAGAAAAGCCAAGCATGCGTTCGGCATAGGTTGGTGCATGATTTGAGAGACTGTCAGTCGATTATCCTCCAGAATAACAGCGCTCTGGAGTGGGTTTTGCAGGTCCTGTACACCATGGCACGCAAAGTGTACTATAGATGCCCCTGACAGATGGGAGGTTACATGTTGCACAGTTGCTGGAGCCTGTGGAATGCCCAGCTTGACTAGACATCCACTTGGCACATGCTTTTCGATCCTGTTTAATTCTTCGCGTGCATATGGCAGTGTTTTGGGCTGTATGACCACCATCATCTTGAAAGTGTTAGCTGTGAGAGGTTTAGATGCGAGAAGGGCGCTTAAAGTAGGAGTATAGGATGAAACAATGTAGTCGGAAGCGTTTTCACCATCGGTATCGTATATACCAGCTGCATGTATTGGAAGGAAAGCAAACAACCCGGTGGGGCACCACCATAAGCGAGGGGGAGACTCGGACTTCTGCAAACAAAACTGAGCATGTTAAGCTTTGATATGAAAATTACCTTACCACTAAGCTCAAGGAGCGAATAACGGGCTCAACCAATGACTTCCACAATATTTGTAGCACCAACGAAAAGATGCTATCAGCATCCATGGAAATAGCTGAATATAGCTTGCCATGTCGAGGTTCTGTAGGTATTACATCTGATTCGTGAGTCCGGACATGTTGAATGAGAGCCTCCACCTGCATGCGGGCTGCCTCTGAAAGTAAGTAATCCGAAGCACCTGACTGGGTCGCAGATCGTATAAGTGCGACAAGTCCTTGTGCGATCTTCAAACTGAATTTCGGAAGGGGGAAATGTTGGACTCCAGACGAAGTCAAGATCAACGCAGCACATGAAGAATCACTGGCGATTAGGATGACGACGGGGTCATTCGCTGCAACACGCAGCAGGGTCGTCAGTGGCTTCGGACGCAAAAAGTCGCCGAATCCGTCCAAACTTCGCACTTCTTCGAGTGTTGTCAACCAGTCATCATTGAGGCGACGGTAACGCGCCGTCTCTTGCTCCATCGACATCACTTGCTGAGATGTATCCGACTTGCTCCTTGCAGAACCCCTAAGAGAGCCTTGTTCGAGTGCGCGCGAGATACGCTTCAGTTTTTGTACGGCTTCTGGTGCCGCAAGCTCCAGGTCATCCAGTGGTACGCGAAGCTGTGATGCTTGTGACCAAAAAACTGATCGCCCTTCTTCTAAGAGTTCAACTGCTTTGTCGAATTGACCATATCGAATGGCGCAAGCGGCAGCAGAACGAGCCAGGCCATCGCTTCCTGCTGTCAAAGCTTTGTGACGTGATAATAAATCTAAGCCGAGTGAAGCCAAGCGAGGCAGAAGTTGAATCGCAGCCTGATATGCCTCCAGAGCTGAATCGTGGTTGATATTGTCTGCATAGTGGGCCCAGCTCCGCGAGGATTCGAAGCGCTTTGAGGCAGGGGCTGTTACGCACCCTACCGCGGCACGAAACATTGTCATCGCATCTTCTATATACTCAGTCTTTTGAGTCTGGGAATGCATTTGCATGAAGAACATTCCTAGCTGATGTGAAGTGGTGCAGTTATGGGGATGTCCTTGAGGTAGCATGGAGAGTGAGTCACGTAATAGTATAATTGCTTCTTCGATATCAGGTAACTGATGCGTTTGGCTGTATCGTTTACCAAGGGCACTGGCGAGGTTGTGGAGTGAGTCTGATCTATGAGAGTGAGGTGCTGGCCTCAGTTCGAGTGCTTTGCGGTGCAGTTCAACTGCTTCGTCCAAGTCGCCAATCTGGCCTGTCTGGCTGAATTGCTGAGAAAGGGAATTGGCAAGGTTGTCGAGCGATCCCGATCGATGAGGATGAAGTGGGGGCCATAGTCCGATTGCTTCGCGGTGGAGTGCAACCGCCTCTTTCAGGTCCAAAATTTGACCAGTCTGGCTGAATCGTGTATGCAACGTAGACGCGAGGCTGGTCAATGATTCTGATCGATCAGGGTGGAGTGCAGGCGTCAACTTGAGTGCTTCACCATTTAGTGTTATTGCCTCTTCTATGTCCACTAGCTGGCCTGTCTGGTCAAATCTCGTGAAAAGCGTGGTGGCGAGGTTCCTGAGAGCTGTTGATCGCTTAGGATTAGATGCAGATGTCAATTCAAGGGCTTCGCGATGGAGTGCAACTGCCTCTTCCAGGTCTAAAATTTCACCTGTCTGATCAAACCGTGTACCAAGAGTAGATGCTAGGTTGCTGAGTAGTTTCAATCGACCGGAGGGCAGTGCAGGAATCAGTTTGAGGGCTTCATGAAGGAGTGAAACAGCCTTGTTCAGGTCCACAAGCTCACCGGTCTTATCAAATCGCTCAGCAATAAAAGAAGCCAAGTTGCTCAATAAGCTCCATCGATCAGGTTGTGATACAGGCATCAGTTCGAGTCCTTCACCGAGCAGCAGAACAGCCTGATTCAGGTTTGTAATCTGGCCCGTCTGCTCATATAATTTGGAAAAGGAATGGGCAAGGGTGTTGAGTAAGTTCGGGCGCTCAGGGTGGGGTGCAGGCGCCAATTCGAGTGCTTCATGGAGGAGCATGTTGGCCTCCTCCAGGTGTATTACCTGACCTGTCTGATCGAATGATGTATTGAGGGCCAGGGCAAAGTTGTTAATTGATTGTGGGCGATCAGGGTGGGGTGAAGGAAACAGCTCAAGTGCCTTTCGGTATAGCACAATGGCCTCCTCTAGGTCTACAGGCTGTCCTGTCTGGTCGAAACGCTTGCTCAAGGCACTGGCAAGGTTATAGAGTGATTTTGATCG
The DNA here is from genome assembly GCA_003313625.1 of Tricholoma saponaceum. NCBI lineage: Eukaryota > Fungi > Basidiomycota > Agaricomycetes > Agaricales > Tricholomataceae > Tricholoma > Tricholoma saponaceum. Next base: position 17,968 of record QLOJ01011229.1, read on the forward strand.
ATCGACGTGAGGTCCAGGCCTCAGTTTGAGTGCATTGCGGTGTAGAACAACTACTTCCTCTAGGTCACCAAGCTGACACGTCCTGTCAAATCGCATCGAAAGGGCAACTGCGAGACTGATGAGGACAGTTGATCGGTGATGACTGTGAGTTGGGAGACGAACTAGTGCATCTCGATAAATGGATATCGCCACGTGGAGGTCTAATAATTGATGACCCTTAGAGAAGTCTTCACAAAGACCGGTGGCAAAGTCAGACAAGAAAAACAATTCTCCATCTTTGATTGCTATCGTCTCGGCCTGTTTAGGCACCGTACCTCCCTATAGGGACAACAAATATGAGGTTACAAACACGGGAAATAGGTCAGATAGCACGCACCCTAGATCTTACATGGCTTTCAGTTACTGGCACCCTGCCCATGGGAAGCCCAAGATTAAACGCCACGATGCGGACGGAGACTGCCTGACTCAAGTCCAACGACTGCCCAGTCTTGGTGAATCTTGTGACAAGGACAGCAGAGAGGTTAATGATCAGGGATAGCCGATCAGGATGTAGTTTTGGTCGCAAACTTAATGCTTCCTGACGCAGTAAAATTGCCTCATCCAAGTCCTGAATGACACCAGTATGATAGAACCGTGCTACAAGCGCAGCAGCAAGCATGTCGAGAGAATTGGGTCGATAGATGTGAGGTGCAGGTCGTAACAGGAGAGCATCACGATGCAGCAAAATCGCCGTGTGAATACTTGAAATCTGAGCTGATTGATGAAACTGAGTTAGAGTGGTAAGAGCGAGGTCAGTCATCTCGGATGCCTCCTGATCTCCAGTAGCTACTGAGTCACTGCTTCCAGAGGCTTCATCCAGCTCTGAACTAGTCTGCGCATCACATGATTCAATGCACAGGCAGATGGCGTAATCCAGGTCCTGAAGCTGAGCTGTCTGATGGAATATCGCTAGCAAAGCCATGGCGACATTCTTGAGCGACTCTGATCGATGGGGATACGGCGGGGGACGGCGGAAGAGTGCTTCATAAAAGAGCACAAGCGATTTGTCGAGACTAGATGTCTGAGCTGTCTGCTTGCACTCTTCCAAAATGGAATTTGCAAGGTCATACAACTCAGCCGATTCTTTATCTCGTTCCCGGTCTTGGTCCCGAAGCGGAACACTCTCGGCAGGTTCAATGACCTACTTTCTATAAGGAGAGATCTGAGGATCGTTGACTGCTGAAAACCACGTACATCAATTTCAGAGTTCTTGACAGTTGCTGCAGGCTTTGCACCCTAACTTCGGGTCAACCCATTCGAAGAATTGTATGTACACATAATAAGGACGTACTGTAGAAAGACCAATGTTTCGTGACATCGGTGCGCCGCTGGTGCAATCTATGAATCCGAACCTGGCTACGTATATAGTGCAGGGGATGGTGAGCGATGGTGAGATGGATTACGAAGAAGACGGCGGGGAATGTTGTGGGGGTCAGTAGCTGATGTAGAGTCGCCCCTGGTTAACCTAGCTTGTGGTGGTTGGCGGCTATTGGAACGTGTCTAATCAGTAGCTAATCATCCCCCCATTCCGTTAAGCGCTTCGTGGATTGATGTCGATATGGACGACCTTTATATGGTAAAATATGCATTGGCGATTCCGCTGTAAACGGAGCGAATAGCGGATGAATGGAAGAAGTGAGTGCCTAGCGCGTTAAATAATGTGCGGCAGCGTTCGCCATAATATCATTGTGGAAGGAAGTGTCGTGGTGTTTTGTATGCACTAGTCACTATGCCTTTGATGTCATCATGAAACATCTTTAAAAACGGACCAATGCAAAGTTCTATTCAAACAGGGTATACATCACGGTTTCTAAGATACATGCAACCCTTAGTCCTGTAAGCTATAAGTACGAAGTCGGTATGGACTATAATATAAAGTCAGTTCATGACCACGTACATAAGGTCCAACTAAAGGCCTCATCCATCCAAATAACTGTGGGACATCTATCGATCCCCCAAATCACACATTACACCAACACCGCAACACCGCCTAAGCCAAGCGCCAGCGCCAGCATCGACATCCACCGCCCATCTACCCCGACCGACCATGCGGAACTTTTGGTACCTTTACTGCCGGTAGTGTTCGTGCTACTTGAATTTGAATTACTGCTGCTGGAATTTGTACCGCTGATGACGGTGTTCGTTCCGGGAAGCCCGAATACCCTCACGGAGCCAATGTCAAAATAGGCCGTTGCGTAGTTGGAACCGTTTCCGACGACGTAGTCGTTGTAGCAGACTCCACTGCAGGTTTGGTTGAAAATGCTAGGAGGTTTGGCGAAATCTATTTAGTTGGAAGGAAGGCACTCAGTGAACACATAAAAGAAAGTACTGGTCATACAGACCTCCACAGAGGGTGATGTCAAATATCAAATTTTGAGGCTCGAAGAACTGGCTCATAGAACACGACGTTGAGGGCCAGTTAGCGGTTGGTGTCCCAAGCGTCGACGTGTCAATAGTGCTCGCATTCGACGAGATGCTGGAAGGCACGCTCTGACGAGTGAAGAACCATATCCTGCGCGGCCATCAGCATCATTCCCGACAGAAGAACGTATAACCCACGAAATCCCGCTGGTCGCAAATTCCGTGACAAACACGCCTCCACCCGCATTTCCAAACGCAGCACCATACGAATTCGTGTTTGTGTCGACGACCTTGCACCCCTCGTTCGAGTTGGCGAGGTACGAGCAGTCGGTGGAAGCGGTCTGGGAGGTCTTGACCTGGTTTCCGCCTGGCGTTGTGCAGCCAGGGAGTGTGTGCAGGCCCATTTGATTGTTCGTTCCGAGGTTGACACCTTCGAAGACATCGATCTCGCTGTGGGGGGAATAAATGGGAGATAGTAATTCCAAGGGAAACTGAGGAACTCACCCTCCTTGGGGCCATGCGGGGGCTTGTGACCACCTGATAAATGACAAAAGAGAATGATGAGCCATTGGGAGGGCAACTGTTGTTCAAGAACATAGATAGGTACATACCATGCAGGCCAGACCGAACACTGTCATTCGTGTTGTTAGTCAATACACGACGAAACACTACTTCAAGCGTATACGTACTCCGTATGGTACGTGGTAGAGATCCGCAATCCAAACGCTTCCTACTCCATAGCGATCGTTTGAACTTATCCGGACGGCGTTACGTTTCTCATTGAATGGGACTGTAGAAGTATTGTCGATTTTGATAATGGCATGTTTGGTGGTGGAATCAACGAATGCGAGCTGGGCGGATGCAGCAACCGACGCCGAAACGAACCTGCAAGGCGAGTAAGAAATGACAGACTTTGGGATCAATTAAGTACAGACACAACGTCTCCGTTTGTTAGATTATCATCTAGGTTACGAAGAACCATGAGCATAGATACCAAGAGTGGTGAAAAAAAAACATGCAATGGTTATAAAACGTCCAATCATTGAAGAATCCGGAACCAGCGTACTCCTTCACCATATTATAGCTTGCTGCTGATACGGGTTTTAACAATGGCAGAACTGAGAAAAGGCTAGCGAGAAGTTGGGCTTTGGTCATTCCTGAACGCATATCGACTCGAGTGGTACGGGGCAGTCAACCAGGATAACAGAACCGAGAAATGAAAGACGAATGGAAGAGAATGACAAAGTCGACCAACTGCTGCGTGAGCCACTTGCGAACAGCGGCTGACCGCTGAAATATTAATATTTGTGGAGAACAAGGATATTTTTAGCGAACAAAACCGTTGAACGCGGCTCTATACTCCGGCTGCAACCAGCCACATGGCAACGTTAACTTCGACTAGAGTAGGTGGAATTGCCATCTCTTCTGCTCCCATGTGGATTGAGTCTCGATGCCAACTTCTACTGACAATTCGGAAGACAATTGGGATGTAATAGAGGGGATTTCTAGGATTTCAAGTCTGTCCTTGAAATTTTGAATGTGTCAAAGGCCGCAGGTGAACTCGAAACTGCGATCATGATCATCAACATAATTATAAGTTCGAACCTTTATAAGAACTTCTTGTTTACATAAATTTCAGGATCAGATGGACTCCTTTAGCAAATACCCGCTTTATGGAGTCGTTATCTCGACGAGAAAGCTGGTATGGCGTGACAACTCTGCTAACCTGGCAGACCGCTCTTAACCTATTGTCACTCAGGATGCAAATTTGAAAGAATCCACTGGCATGTTATAACTTCGCGCTCGCTCCTTACAGTACCGGATCAAACGGCGAGATTTCCATTCCGATGACGGATACAAACTTCGTCACCTTGGTAGTAGGTACTAGATAGTGGTTATCTAGGAATGAATGAGTACCACATCTACGGAGTGGGTACTAAGGGTAGTAACACAGTTATATCAGTTCTTCATCAGGACACCGTCGTATCGGAATGCGAGGGTTTACATAATTGTGTGTGAGGAGCGCGGTCTGAGAGTGGAAAATTCGTTGTGGGTGTGTTAGACAAATGGATACCATAGTGCGGGTAGAGTAGAAATGAGGGATGTACGAGAGTGTATACTGTGGACGAGTTCGGAAAAGATCTTGTCAAATTCGGCTACCGCGTCGTGGAGGCGCTACGAAACTGAGCTTATATCAGGTAGTAAACCAGTCATCAGCGGCAGGGCAGCCTCGCCGAGATCCTTGTCAGGCATATGCATGTCCCATACGACGATCTGTACAGGTCGGAAAATCAAAGGCGGCAACCTTGGACAAAGTACATTTGACGACGGGGCTATGGTGTTTACTAGGACGGAGACGACGTACGTATCGCTAGAGCCATTGATGTCCTTTGCGGCCATGGTGGTAGCATTACGGATGCGAGACACCGCGTAGAACGGAGTGTAGGAGATCGACTAGGTTGAATAGAATAGCCAGGGGCAGTGCGAAGGTCCTGCCGGTCTGGAAAACCACAAAGCTGAATGCTCACCTGCGTCGCGCAATCCTGCCACGTTCTCTATCACCCTGCAAGGCAGCATAGGGGAAACCTTCACGTCACACAGATGGACCACCACAAAAGCTTGGGTTGCCCAATTGGACAAGCTGCAGTGGAGCATTGAAGCTTGGATGTGTAACGACAGATTCCAAACCTGAACATTCCTTCGTCACCGTTAATCCTTGCACATCCACAAACTCCCAGACCAAGAACAAGTGGAGAGTTCCCTACTGTCCTAGATATTGATATTGATCATCTGGTATCGTATTTGGCGAAGAGTGTCCGCTGGTGTCGCCAAGGGCTGTGGGAGTCACCAATGCCGGCAAACATGGGATAGGCTCTTCATCGACCTCGGACGTACATACCATACAGAGTTGTGGCCTTACTGTGATATCAGTGATTCATTTCAAGTTTGATGGTTTGCGGTCGTCAAGCCCAATTATGGACACTAGCAACAATTGCCTTCTTTCTCATCTTCAACCTTCATTCTTTTTTACTAGTACATTCCCTTTTCTCGACTGAGTCGACGTTCCAGCGCTGCTCGTATACGCACCGTGACCAGCTCACGTAGGTCGTATCAGACATTCTTTCAGGTTTGACCCTAGAACTCTTTAAATCTCCTTCATTTTTCCTTAAACTGCTTTTTGGTCCACCTGATGCAATTGAAATCCACACTCTCTATCTTGTTTTGCACGATTGGCCTTATTGGGACCACGTATGCTGCACCAGTGAAACGCGAAGTTGATCCTGCGCTTGTTCCACAATTCGGAGTCCACTCCGGTGTAAACCCCACTGGTACTGGCGATTGTGATGGAATCACGAATGCCGCGGGCAATGTCGTCAAAATCCCGTGCTCATGCCCACCAGATAGGAACGCTTTTTTACAAGTACGTGCCCGAACATTGCAATGCATCATTATTGTTATTGATTTTCGTGGTGTTAGTCTCTGAACGCCAATGTCGCTGCCGGGAAAGTAGTTAATAACCCTTCGGTTGCTGTGTCATTCCCTGCCGACAACTCCAAGGCTTCTCAGCTCACGCGCATCCAAGCCGCCATTGTGACATTGCAGAACCTCAAAGGACCCGGTGTAGGCTGCCCTGCCGCGTCGACGACCTTTGTCGCCCAGCAACAGGCCATCCAGAATTCTAACAACAATCCCTCTGCAGTTTCTGGATCCCCTCCCCCAGCGACTTCTGTGACTTCTACCGCTTCCCCGTCTCCTACTGCGCCCCAACCTCCAGTGGTAGGAGGTGTTGATCCGGCTCTCGTCCCTGCATTCGGAGTTCAGCCTGGCGTAAACCCGACCGGCACTGGAGACTGCGACGGGATCGTGAACGCTGCAGGCCATGTCGTCAAAATTCCTTGCGCCTGTCCACCGGACAGAAACACTTTCATCAATGTACATACTCTATTCGTCCCCCTCTGAACCACAGATAAATAACCTGGTGTCCCTTCACAGGCCCTGAATACGAACGTCGCAGCGGGCAAAGCTGTCAACAATCCTAGCATCCGAGTTTCGTTCCCTACCGACAATTCGAACCAGTCGAAGGCTGCGCGGATTGTTACTTCCCTGATTACCCTGCAGAATCTTAACGGGTCAGGCAAAGGCTGTCCAGCTGCGTCTACCACATTCTCGGTAAACGGCTGCACTATCAAATAGAAACTTTCGGTGTTCTGACTTTTACCTCGATGCAGGCCCAGCTTAAGGCTGTTCAGGGATAGTTTTATATTCTGCTTAGCTCCGGATAGTAGTATTTGAATCATTTTTCGTGCTTTGCCGAAAAAAAAAATTCCGTCGTATGATTGAATTCAATTCATCGCCATGCTGGCGTGATCCATGGAGTAGACAACATAAACAACAATAGGTGGAAGGGAGATGCAAACCTAAAACAATAGAAATCGGATTAGTAACAGTTTGGTAAGATGCAATGAAAAAATATGGGAGAAAGAAAGGTCAGAGAGCTAGGTATATTGTTTTCTGCATATTTGAGCAGCGGTGTCTAATCGCTTCTAGGAAACACGGACCATAGCAAAGATCATCACGACGAGGGTACCAAATGAATCAACAAGTCGACGCTTACCTTGGATCCAGGATCATATCACCCAGATTTCTATATTCTGTTGTAATGAATTGCGATGACCTGCAGAGGAAAGTCATCAGATTCGATCTTGGGAAGGACACATATCAAACGAAATCAGAAAGCTAAGGAAAAAAAGTAGGGTGTCGGCATATATGAGCAGCGGTGTCTAATCGCTTCTTGGAAACACGGACCATAGCGATATTCATCATTGAAGGATCCCAAAATATGACACTCACTCTCAGGGTATGACGGTAACAAGCCAGGACAGGGGGTAGAGGCTGTTCTGAAATGGTCAGTACCTCAACGAATGAGGGTTAGTTGACAAGATGAAGCGGGAAAAAAAAACCGTCGAACGAAAAACGAACAAACAGGGGGTCACGTGTATGTCAATATCATGCTGTCTCAATACGGCAGTCTCAATGACTCAACAATGACTCAACCCAAAATCCAAGTTTCTTGGAGTCCATGCACAGTAAAAATGGTTCACACTCACGCTGTCGAATACAGATCCAATAATCTCGGTCTCCTTCAATTCACCGGCAGTACAGCAGCAGGACAACCATCATTTGGTACTTGTCGTTATCTGCCCAACGAACTGGGTATCACCCAAGAACAGGTGGTTTGCAACTTATTAACGTGATGACTGCGCAATTAGGCTTCGGAATTGTGATCATTTCCCCCTTATATGTATGCAGAGTACTACTGACGAACACTGGGCAGGAACGTGCTCAATGGCGATAAATCATAGCCTACCCTTGACGTCGGTCAACTGTGGCACCGATTACGCCGACTGTTCATTCCAGAATAATTATTTTGACAGCTATTCACACCATAGAACTGAGAGCTGCCCCTTTCAGTTTCCTACATAACTCACATCTTTGTCTCCATGGCCCTGATGGGCATTAACAGATGAGTCTGGTGCCGTTCACGAGGTTTATGCCATTTCTGAGGGAAAAGCTGTCGGACGGTGTTAGCCGCCGAGAAGTGTGTTTTACACACCACCGTGGCACGCCGTATACCCGCCTGGCGCGTCTCCGAGGGGGCTTGACTGGCTGCGCACATATACCTCAGACGGGTGAGAGATCATGTTCATCTAACCATGCTATGTTGTAGGTTTATCACGGTGTTCATTCATCTTTATTCTTGCGTGCGTAGATGTAACATTCTTCAGAGACGCACTCCCGAAGCCATGGACATCAGGCGGAAAGTCCCCGTTTCAGATATAACAAAGAACATCTAGCTGTGCTTCATCGAGGGGTCTGGACTATGTGATTCCATGGATCTATCTGTATTTTTTCTCCTGTATGGCTATCACGTTGTGATCCGATGGCAGTCCCGTGCAATTACATCATGATTACCAATTGCAAACATTAGTGTTGCGAGCTGCATCCACTTCATTCACCGTTCTACATTCGATACAGATACAGATGCGTGCTATCCTGATCAAGAATGATAAGGGACCCATAGAGAATCTGTATCTTGGGGAAGCCCCAAAACCTGAGCCTCGATCAGGTGAGGTGGTGGTTAAGGTAATTTCTTGTATGCTGTTGCTGCTATGGCGGCTTCTAATGGTTACCTGCCAATTCGTATATCTAGATCAGGGCATTTGGTATAAATCGCTTGGATCTACATCAACGCGATGGCTTCTATCCGCCTCCTGCAGGATCGTCGACTATTTTGGGAGTAGAGTTTTCCGGACATATATCTGAGATCGGTGCAGAGGTGTCAGGGTGGCAGATCAATGACGAAGTCCTAGGACTTGTTGGAGGAGTGAGTATACGAATATGCTACTGAAAGTGGTTTCTGAATCTCGTTGTATCAAATTTCGTCAGGGTGCTTATGCGGAATATATTGCTGTTCCTGCTGCTCACATCCTTCGTAAACCTGGTCATTTAACTTGGGCGGAAGGCGCAAGCATTCCTGAAAACTTTTTGACTGGTGAGCCCTTCAGTTTGTGAACGTTCTAACCAGAACTCACTTTAGATTGATTAACAGCGTTTCAAGCACTTGTTCTGTATGGTGAAGTGACGAAAGACGACAACGTTCTTGTCCACGCTGGCGCTTCAGGTGTCGGAGTAGCTGCGATTCAATTAGCTCGCCTCTACGGCGCGTGAGTGTCTTTGAATCATTCCTATCGAATTTTCTCATTCTAGACAGACGCACTGTGACGGCAACTGCATCCACGCAAGAGAAACTCGATTGGCTGTTGAACATGCCTAACGGTGCTACCCACGTAGCCAATTATAAAACCCAAGATTTCTCCGCAGTTGTTAAAGACGCGACTGGTGGTAAAGGCGCTAATGTCGTCATTGATTTTGTTGGATCATCTCATTGGAAACGAAATATCGAGTCCATGGCCGTGGATGGCAGAATGACAATGTTAGCGCTGTTGAGTGGTGTGTCAATCTTGCCGATGTCCAAATTCGTGCAGCAGTGAGATCTTTTCACCCAAACAGGTTCCGAAGTCGATTCCGTTGATCTTAGGCCAATTTTATACAAACGGCTTCGCATTCAAGGATCTACTCTTCGCTCCCGTTCTGTGGCATACCAAGCTGACTTGATTGCACGGTTAGTAAAATATCTATTGAATGCTACATCTACATTCCTGAAACTCGCGGATTATCCGGAAGATTCAACAGAGAGGTGCTTTCGAAATTGACTGCAGAAAATGGTGATGGCCTTCTCAGGATATATATCCACAAGGTTCATACCTGATTGCCCTTCCATTCCTTTGATTTTTCCCTGACGACTCCTGTGTTAGGTTTATCCCTGGACAGAGATCCAAGACGCCCATCGAGAAATTCAAACAGATGCAAACAGGTATGTTTGAAAATCTAGTTTGGGCATATCATCTGACTGTCCGAATACTACTCAGTGGGAAGATAATTGCTGAAGTCGTTTAACTATTTTCTTTACTGTCCCAAGCTTCTACTATGTAAGTACAAAGGCAATATACAAAGGCAATATACTATGTACCATCTTCTCTAGATTTATCTACTGCTCGTAATCACCTTTTCTGGCGGAGCATATTTACAGACGACTCAGCAAGGGTCTGCTTTTTTTAGCATGCGTCCTCAGAATCAGATTCGTGTTAATAATGCACCAGAATTCTCACAAGGTGGCGCTTAACACTTGTCACCAATGCCACGACCATGACTCGGACATTGATCAAAAATATCGCAACAGAGCGTTTAATTTTACTCAAGCTGCGAAGTCCATACTCCCAAAGTCGTACCTCAAGGCTCACATCCCGGATACCTGTCAACACGATCTGTTTCGCACATTTACGCCGCTGATGTCATTGAGGTTTCCGAGCATAGGGGGCACTGGTCGTACTACTCGTCGTCATCAACTGCTTCAGATTATCTTGGAGTGTACCGTATCATAGCATCACTTTGCACATTGGTGAAAGAACCCTATTATATTATTGATGGCTGTCTGCGTTATAGCCTGTATCCAAAAAAAGACACGTGATGATCGGTTCACAAAACTGCCAGTGCCAGGATACATAGCAAGGAGGTGCAGGCTAGATCGCGGCGCTAGAGAAAGGGTGCCCTTCGAATTGAGGTGAAAGTGCTGTAAGCATCAAAACACATGGGTGCGTCTTGTACCACTCGATGTCACGGAGCGAAGGATCATTCACGCCAGACCGAATGTCGCACGCTGCCTTCCACACTCCTGTTCATAGTGAACACTAGACAACTGAACAATTAGGTGATTGGACGGTGATGAAAGCACGTGCACCAAGCGGTGCGCGATTGCGTTTCATATCTTCTGGTCATGACACTATCAGTGAAGAGCACCAATTTCGTGGCGCGTGTCATGAACTGGGCAACGGAAATACTCACTTTCGAGACTTTACCGATAGGAGGGGCATTCTCGGCTCAAAGCTTACGGAACGAAATCAAAACACATATTTAGTAGGATAGCTATAAAGATCTCGACTAAGTACCTCACACTGCCAACGGAGGAGCCATCCCAATGGAACATCACCTGAGTCATCGGAATTTGCTCGCAGGATTCCTTCCTGCGGTTACAATGAAAGCCGACCTTCTCGCAGACTAGTGTCGAAGGTGCTTGTAAATATTATCGAGAAGAAAAGCAAAAGCAGGAGCTATCTTATTCACTGGCCGCGTCACGGTAATACCGGCCCCAAGTTGGTCGGAGGACAAAATAGATCACATGACGATACTTAGAATAGCTGACTCAGCGAATGGATGATCACCAGCACCAGCCTCAGCTTCAATGTAAGCGATCTTTGACGAGGTGATGAGGATTCTGCAACAGGCACAATTGCAAAATATTCAGATGATGACAAGTTTGGCGTGATATGTCCGCGTGAACACAACAACTTAGAAGGAGACACAGATCCCAGCCGAAAAGATATCCTTGCTGTAATTTGAGGGGAGGACCTGTTAGCCTCAGTAAGGGTGAGTGCCCATATTAGGCTGAAATCCAAATATAATCTCCTAATGCTGTACACACCCACTATGCGGGCGTCGCTCGAACTTGAAAGTCTACAAGTCGGTAGGAAAAGCTGTCCGGCATACTTGGATCTCACTCACAATGACTCCTCTCCACCTCCAGATGGATTTCTGCTACACCAACGGCTGAATCGACTCCGAAATAGAAAGTTCCAGTGGCGCCTACGAAAAATAGCACGAGTCATTGGCAGTAGCACGTATACCCTGTTGTCATAGTTAACCACTGACAGTTAGCGCTGAACTGTGCCTGAGAATTCGTTGGCTTGATGACCGATGGTCGAATTACGCGTCCCACTTAGGAACCCGTGCCTGGAATGACAACATGCTGTTGAAATTTCCTTTTTTGTTAACCCCGTATTTGTTGTAACTTGAAA
>QLOJ01011236.1:2009-14866 GCA_003313625.1 Tricholoma saponaceum
TAACAAACAAGGAAAGGTATCTCCACCCCCCCCCCCAATGAGAGATGTCGTCGGACAAGGGTGTGTTGATACTGTCACTCATGATCAACCAGCCATGGCATCAGATGATGCCCTGGCCCAGTTGAAGAATTATAAAGTGCACTGTCTTGCCCCCATAGGTGAGCCAATGCATACAGTAGACATGAGTCTCACTGTTGAATGAGATGGTATCAACAGCAAGGCTGCTAGCCATGAGAGTCAAAACATGGCATCATTGGATGCCCTGAAGACCATGGACAATGAATGTACTTGTTGTTTGGGACCAGCTAAAGACACAGTGCATCAAGAGGATGCACCCTACATCGAGGAAAGAAATGGCCTTGTCACTGGATGAGGCATAGTGGGCAAAATTGCCACCAAATGGAACAAACATTTAGGAATGTCCATCCCAGCCACTGACAGTGCAATGGTTGCACCTGTACCTATCCGCAAAAGGAATGAACGTCATGGGATGTTTGTCTGAACCATAGCTGGTGCAAATGATGCACCAGTACCCAGCAGTGAAAAGGATGAACATCAAGTGATGTTCACCCAATCTGCAACAGGTGCAACAGGTGCACCCGCGTTCCATGTCAAAGATACGAGAAACCTCGTCATTGAATGAGGTACAACAATGAACACCTATGCCAGAAGGGATGATCATCCAGAAACATTACCCCGATTTGTAGCTGGCACAGGAACTTTGCCAAGGAACACCGAAACAACAAAAGCACTTGTTGTTGGGTGGATTTATGCGAAAGGAACCGACATCAAGACAAACAAACATCAAAGGACGTTTGTTCAAGCTGTAGCTGGTGCAGACTATGCACCAGCAGTCCCCTGTGCCTCACCACTGGTGAGTGATATCGGGTTGCCGAGAAAACTTGTCATTGGACGAGGTTCCATGAGAAGAAATGGTGACAGCAAGGATGAACATCAGAAGACGTTCGCCCATGCTACTGCTGGCCCAAATGGTGCACCAGCACACCATTGTCCCTTGCAAATATTGAAAGATATTGAAGAAACTTGTTCTTCAGTAATAAGAGTTAGTAAATGTTGGGCAGCGCTTGACACACTGCCCCCAGTAGTTCAGATGAACTACTTACCTCATTTCCAAACCCAAACAAGCTCAAGAACTCATCAAAATCCACCCCAAGGGTATTCACCCTCTAAAACCTCAGCATCTCCAAGTTCCATTGGTGATCTTGTCATTGGACAAGATAAGGCAAGGAACACCGGCATTCTGAGGAAAGAATGCCCAGAGCTGTGGGTTCAGGATATAGCCAGCGCAGAGAGTGTGCTGGCATGCTACCACCTCCAACCAACAAGGAAACTCATCACTTGGTGGAATTGTGCGAGATGGAACAATATTTGGATGAACGAACATCCCTTGACATTTGTTCAAGCCGAAGTTGGTGCAGGGCCGAATGATGTTGAAACAAAAAGAAAACTCATTATTACATGAGTTTCTGCAAGAAGAAACAATGACAGCAGGGACAAACATCAGGGGATGTTCACCCATACTTCTGCCGGTCCAAACAGCACACCAGCACACCATTGTCCCTTGCAAATATTAAGAAATGTTGAAGAAACTTGTTCTTCAACAAAACAAGTTAGTAGATGATGGGCAGTGCCTGTGACACTGCCCCCAGTAGTTCAAATGAACTACTCACTTATTCTCCACACCCAGATGAGCTCAAAAGCTTGTCAAGTTCCTTCCCAAGCATATTCACCCTATAAGACCTTGTCATCTCCAATTCCCATTGACGACCTCGTCACTGGACAAGGTATGATGAGAAAGGCTGGTATTGAGTGGGTGTGTGCGAGAAGAGATGATGTCGAGATGAACAAACGTCAAGGGATGTTCATTCAAGCTGTATCTGGTGCAGGTTATGCACCAGCTGACCCACGCCCCTTGCCGCCATTGGAAGGTGCTGAAACTACAAGAGAGCTTGTCATTGGACAAGTTCCTAGGAGAGGAAATGGGGCTGGTAAGAGCAAACATCAGGGAACGTTCACCCAAGCTGTAGCTGGTGCAGAGACTGCACCAGCATGCCACCATTCACCTTGAGTACCGGATACTGTTAATAAAGAATATACTTTAACAAAAAATGTCAGTAAACAACAGACAGCGTTGTTGATGCTGCTGACAGTAACTCAAATGAGTTACTTACCTACCCTCCCAGTCCAGATGAGCTCAAGAGCTCATCGGAATCCTTCCCAAGGGTACGTACCTTTCATCTCTAAATCCTATCGAAGACTTCGTCATTGGACAAGGTACCAGTGTTGGGACAAAGAGAACACTGGTCATTGGACCAGTGTCGGTGAAAGGAGATGGTGCCAGTAAGAGCAAACATCAAAGGACGTCTGCCCATACTGTAGCTGGCGCAAATAGTGCGCTGGCACACTGCAGCGCCCTGCAAATGTTAAGGACTGTTGAAGGAATTTATTCCTCAACAAAAATGATTAGTAATTGATGGCCAGCACCCACAACGCTGGCCCCAGTAATTTCAATGAATTACTCACCTTTTTATCAAGTGCTGACAAGTTCAAAGACTTGTCAGTACCCACTCCCACCGGCATTAGATAATGTCAAATTGATAAGAATACACGTTGTTGAATGAGTCCCAGCAAGAGGAGCTGGCACCTGGATGAAGGAATGTCAAGTAGTGTTTAAAGGTCCGGTCTATAGGACCAAAAAAAGACCGTTAACCGAACCTAACCGGACCGATATTAACTGGACCAGCGGTTACAGTTAAGGGCTTTTCTTTAGTGGTTAAGGTTAAGGTCTTTCAAATTTGAAAAACATCGTTAACCGCAAAAAGACCGGTTTAGATCGGTTAAGACCGGTTATTGATCACGTGAGCTATTCTACCTAATTGCCCTGCTTATTACCTTGAATTCGGCCCTTGGTTCATCCAAAATGGTCAAGAACTGAGAAAGATATGACCAAATACATTTTGGATAACATTATTTTTTCATGATCAGAATAACATTGATTGTACTGCTTATAACTTGTGCCACACAATGTGGGGTACAGTTAAACATCATCCATGCCATCAAAATAACACACCTAAACATCTGTACCTTGTATATTTTATTCATTCAACAGCCCTGACAAGTTGTAACTACATACCGCAAACTGCAACCACAAACCACAAACTAATACAATGCACTTTCATTTTGGCCATATCTCAGTCAAATCATGACGGAATCTCTTAAAAATTGGATCAAACGTCGGGGAATTACAATATCTATCTTTCTCTCTAACGGTTAAGTGTTCCAAATAATATTTCCTGAGATACATATAGGTTGTATAGTACAACAAATTTCACGACAAAAAACTGGTCTTAACTGGTCTTTTTTCGGTCTATTAACCGAAAAAGACCGGTCTTAGTCGGTCCTGTTAGGTCCTCCCAACTTCTGGGTTGGTCCTAGACTGGTTACGGTTACGGTCTACCCATCGTAGGGTCAAAAAACCGAACCTAACCTAACCTTAAAACACTAACATCAAGGGATGTTCATTCAAGCTGAAACTGGCACAGAGGCACAAGTGTCAAATAATGCTAAAATGACAAGAGAGCTTGTCAACAGACGAGTTTGGATGATGGGAAGTGATGGCGGAGGGAATGGATGCCTAGAGACATTTGTTCATACTGCAGCTGGTGCAAAAAGTGCACCAGCCTGCCATTGTGCTTCACAAACGTTGAAAGCTATTGAAGAAATCTGCTTTTCGACAAAAAATGTCAGTAAACAATGGACAGTGCCTGTGACACTGCCCCCAGTAGTTCAAATGGACTACTTACCTGTTGCTCAAATTCAGACAAGTCCAAAGACTTGTCAAAATCCTTCCTGAGGGTATGTACCCTCTCTAACCTCATTGTCTCTGAGTTCTGTTGATGAAAGATGCTGGCATCAGCTAAATGATGTGAAATGTCGTCGAGACAACGCTGTTATCCTTAATGGGATAAACAAGAAAAGAAAGGCCATACTCACCTGGGTCGGCCCAAACAAATTTAACTCACGGATTCATCACAGTTGTAATGATCTGTTAAGCCAACGAGTGGCCACAGCCATTGGTGGTCGAGGTGATGTGTTAACGTCACCTCATAGCCTTAATAACCCGAGGAATTCTGAGGAATTGATGTCCTCAGAAAGAGGGCCAATGCTGCCTTGCCAATGTAATCTTTGGGCCCGATTCAGTGCATCGCAGTCACCCCATGATGTGTTGGCCTCTGATGTAAAAAGGAAAGAACATCGAAAGATGTTTGTACAAGCTGTAGCTGGCACAGAAGGTGTGCCAGCACTTCGTTGTTCACTACCAATGCCAAGTAAGGTCAACATGATGAAACTGCTTGTCACTAGACAAGCTTTCATGAGGAGAACCAGCAACAGCAGGAATGAACATCTCCCAACATTCATTCACTCTGTAGCTGATGTAAATGGCATACTAACCTACAGCCACTCCTTACAAACATTGAGAAATATTGAAGAAACCTATTCATCAATAAAAAGAATTAGTAAACAACAGGCAGCGTTGTTGATGCTGCCCACAGTAACTCAAACGAGTTATCCACCTTATTCCCAAATTCAGGCAAGCTTAACAACTTGCCAACTTCCTTCCTGAGGGTACTTACCCCCACAAACCCCATCCTCTCTGAACCTTGTCGATGGCCAATGTGAGTATTGGCCAAATGAGATGGTACGTTGTTGAGAGGACATCATTATCTGCAAAAGGGTAGACAAGAACATTAGTAACGAGACAAGACAGACAGTCTTGTCTCAGCAGCTCTATAGTTACAGAAAATGGCCATACTCACCTCAGGCTGAGTTGGTCCAGAATGGATTTAATATGACAATTCATCACAAGTGTGATGAATTGCAAGGCCAACAATTGGCCATGGTTGTTGACAGACAAGGTGAGGTTAACATGTCACCTCACAGCTTTTGTAATGCAGGAATTCCTGAGGACTTGCTGTCCTTGGAAAAACTGTGATGGCCACCATACCAACTTCACAATTGACTTTGGTATGACATGTCGCGGCTGTCACATGACACATTGGCATCTGATTTGAAATGGAAAACTACTGAGGAAGAATCTTCCTCAACAAGACTTGTTAGTAAATGGTGGAAGGAGTCACAACTTACCAGTGGCCTTCCAGTAACCCAATTGAGTTACTTACCCTTTCACTATTGTAATGATGGATTACCTAGCCCTTCTCTGGTGTGTACCTACCCCAACTCCCTTTTTTTTCGGAGGGGGGGGGAACTGTAGGAACCCGGAAATCAATTTCAAAAGGGCATATAGGTGTAGGCCCCTTGGGCCATGAGAGGATCCGAGGAATGAGGACTCCTCAAATCACCATGTATACATAATGAATTTTTTCCATTATTATTACTACACTTAAATCTTTCCTTTTTTTATCTATTCTCTTTTATTCTTCCTGTTTATAACCTGGGGTCTCATCAGCATTGCCCATGACTTACCTCAGCCTTGATTATTTATATGACAAATCAGAACCAAACAATTGGTTCGTTTTGTCTTCTTCCATTTTTACTTCATTTTACTTTCGTTTTATCTACCTGGCCATGGACTGGAACACCTTCCCTACTCCTTCCAAATCATATGAGGTAGCTATATGGATGTGCCTCACTCTACTTATGCTTTTGACATTTGTTATTGCTGCACGCTACAACGGATGGCCACCTACTAGACGCTATGATGTGGAAACTGGATCCTCAGTCCAGTTTTCACATTCGATTAGGCTTACCACCCTGTTGACTATGGGCCAGACTGAGGATAATCTCAGGGACTCAACACCTGAACCCTCCTCCCTTATTTGGTCTACATGTACCACAGATTCACATGATGGATTTGCCGACTCTGAGTGGTCAGAAAGGACAGATGTCCTATCTGAACTATTAGAAGAGGATATTACTGATGCCCTTTCTTTTATCACTGTGTTACCAATGAGTGGTTTAGGGCCATCGTCCATTGAGGGTGAACAGGGAAGTGCTTCCTGCTTGCCCTATTACTCCAGCGATCCATCTGGAGCCAAGCTGAGCCCTAGATAAACCACCTAGGGATTCTCTTGCTCTGGCTTTATTTACATGGTCAGCATTAGTTAACCGCTGACCATAAACTTGTATATACTTGGTATAATTCCTTGTTTATATAACACCTTATTTATGATGGTATTGGTGGAATGTACTGTTCCACCCCCTTTCTATCAGATGACCTGTCTAGGCATGTTGACTCAGGAATTCCTCTATCTTGTAGCCACTCACATACCCATCTATTGTTGTTATCCCTAGATGCTCCCCTAGTGACCTGAGGGAGAGTCAGGAGATGAATGGTGACTGTATTCTGCTTCACAAGTCCAGTGATTCTGCCTTGCCAAATACTCCTCTACCATCCCTCCAGTGGGGAAATTGTTATTGAACCCACTCATGGAGAACGACAATGATGTAATGAGTTGTGAGAGTTATTTTCCCCATCTTTCCTGAGGCAACTCGCTTGAGGATTATATCCTCATTACAAGTCCTTCCATGCCAGGTCTGAAATGATACTGTATTCATTCCTTGTAGTCCAGGAAATTATTCCTTGCTACCAACTGATACCCCTATGGTCCCTTATGTCTTTGAACATATTGACCATTCTTTCTTTTACCTGCTTTTGTTAGATTGCTTGGTTAGCAATCTCAAATGGGGGTATGTAACAGATATTGCCCTTTCACCTTACCCCCCCTGGGGTAGGAGGAGACTATGGGATTATGGTGGGATGTGAGTGTTTGGTATTGTTGCATATATGTTGGATTATAGTGATTATGTAAGATAGCACCTCTTAACCTTGTCATTTACCATACACTACTTAGTTTGCCTATATATATTGGGTCATACTCTGCTGGTTGGTTTTGATAAGGTTGGGGGGGTTGTTCTAGTAAAGGATCCAACCTTTACAATAACCAGTTGCAACTGGTTCATAGCTGAACTGCAGTCCATACAGGTCATAACAGGTCATAACCACCTTTTTTACATGTTCCCCTACAAAATGCGAACAAAAGACCCAAAAAGTTATGAAAATCTGCCAAGAAATGAGTGAGATATCATTAAAACTGAGTTTGATATCATCAAACTTTCATTCAAAGTCGGTTTTGATGATATCTCACTCAATTCTTGATTGGTTTGCTTAGATTTTTGGTCATTTTGTAGCCCCTGAGTGTGGTTATGCAGGAGATACCCTGACTGGTCTAAACTGATTAAGACCAGTTCATTTGAACCAGTTTTTTGCAGTTTTTTTATTTAAATTTAACTAGAACCAGGACCAGCGGTCCTACATAACCGGTTATGGTCTGGTCCAGTTTCTGGTCCTTTTCCAGTCCTTAGGACTGGACCTCAAAGCACTAGGCTCTACAAAGCTAAAGAACTATGCTATGGTGCTATGGCACTATCTAGTGCTATCTAGTGCTTGGTAGCCTGACCATGGTTTGCTGATGAGAGCTTTAGGCTTAAGCATTCCACCAAAAAATTACAACTAGCCACATAGGTAAGCTACAATTTATTGAATGATACAGGTTTGGTGGATGTTGTTGAACATTCTATATATATATATATGTACATAGTGTAGTATCAAATAAATTCACTATTACATTTCTTGCTGTATTATACACTAGACATATGTTTCAAATGTAATATACAGTTCAGTTACCTATGCATCAGACATAATTGGCACCACTGGCAATTGAAATGGTGGCCATGGCCAATGCCAATGTTGCCTAAAAAGATTTCTGATGCCAAAGGCTGTACAGTAAATTATGAACTTAGTAAATGCCTTGTTTGTGTAATAATTGATTTGTTGTAGTATGCAGATCTATACAATGAGGGCAGTGATGAGTGCCTACACAATGAGGTCAGTGCTGAGTGCTACTTGGCACCCAGGTGGCTGTGGTTGATGCCAATGCTGATGCCACCTGAAAAAATTCCCAAGGCAGAGGGTTTCTCAGTGACAATGTATGAGAAATTCAGTAAATGCCTTGTTCATGCAATAATTAATTAATTGTACCCACACAATGAGGTCAGTACCAAGTGCTACTTGGCACCCAGGTGGCTGTGGCCAATGCCAATGCCAAGGCCCCCTGAAAAAACTCCTGAGGCTAAATGTTGCTCAGTGACAATGTACAATAAACTCAGTAAATGCCTTGTTCATGCAATTAATTTGTTGTAGTATGCAGACCTACACAATGAGGTCAGTTCTAAGTGCTTCTCAGCAGCCCTGTTAAGTACTAAACTCGAGGGCAGATGTCTGTTGGGGGAATATCAGGAAGTCCAATGGGGTATCAAAAAGGACTTGGCTTCAACTTATAAGAAGTTGCACCCTTCACCTTGTCAAATGTCCTAATTTCTAGACAGAGGTAAATGGAAGAAATATTGGAGTTCTGATGGAAGTCCAAAAGACAGAGGAGATAATAAATAGAAGTAGTATCTGAGTTCCAAGGGAAGTCTGAAAGACAGAGGGATAGACAAGAGGTTGAGATGGGTAAACTTGGTCGATTTACAAACTGAAGAATATAAACAAAAGTAGCTAGGTTTTATACTAGTGGGTGGAGTTAGATTGGATACTGACAGTAACTACAGAGTCTGGGCTATGTCTGAGGCAGTAGCTAGTAATGGTGTCATCTCTAAGGTAACATAATATAAGTTCATAACTAAGAGACCAATGCTTAGTGTTTGAAAGTCCAGTCCATAAGACTGGCAACTGGACCGGACCGGACTGCAAAATAGACCAGTTTAGACCGGACTTTCAGTCCAGTTTACCTGGGTCTTGATCAGTTGCAGTTGCCAGTTCACAAAGATTGTTCATTACACGCAACCGATAAAAGACCGGTTGCAACCGGTTATGGACCAAACTATCGGTTCAATATGATAGGCCTACTTTCCAGCTACAAATAACACCAAAGGTTTAAGAAATCGGTTGAGAATTGACTGAGTTATGACAAAAACAAAGTTTCATGCACAGTTTTGCACAAGGAAAACTTGTGCAAACCATTTTGATCATAACTCAGTCAATTCTCAACCGATTTCCCTAAATATTAGCTCAAATTGTAGCTGGGAAGAAGAAGGACCGGTTTAAACCGCGGTTCGGTCTAATATTCCGTTGCAACCGGTCCATAACAGTCCCCGAAAGTGTTATACCACAAAAAACCAGTCCATAGCAGTCCAGTCCAGTTTTTTCCTTATTTGGGAATTTGATAGACCAGTTGTGGTTCCGGTTCATCCATTTTGATGTCAAAAGACTGGACTGGACTGGACTTTCAAACACTACCAATGCCATGCTAAGTTTCACTAAGTAATATTGACGGAGAAATGTTGGAGGTCTGACAGAAGTCTGATGATAAGGTTCAGGTGGATCTGAGGTAGAAAACACAGAAAAATGGAGTTTCTACAGAGAGATGATGAAAAGTTTCTTAGGGACAAGTGCTAGGAAGATGTTAGGAATGGAAAGTTGTTAGGAAATCAATGAGGAGCAAGATGCATTTGAGACATGTTTGAGACATTCAAGGCATGAGACCAATTATGTAATCAAGGAATTATTCAGTGATCACACAGCCAAGATGCTGACTTGAGGAGTCTGATGAGCTTGGTAAACTATCTAAAAATAAGAATGTAGGCAAGAAAACTTAAAGAGTGACAAGATATGAGATCAGTTCTATTATTATTTCTTTTACTAATCTAAATGTTGTATTATTAGTTTTATTCTCAAGGTATTTCACTTATTTCTTTATTAAAATGAACTTTATTTTAGATTTCAAATCATGTATAGTATATCCATAAGAAAATCTCAAGAAATAAAAAGTCTTTCTGACCCCCACAAAGTTTGACTCTCACAAGTGATCTAAATTACTCTAAGTCCAGTCCTAAAGGCTTAGAAACTTGTGAAAAGTGTTCTTATCAATTCTATTGCATTCTCAATTGCAATCTTAGTAAATTTCCTAAAGAGAATAGGAAAAGTGTCTTAGCAAAGTTCTTAAGGAGAAATTTGTTCTTCTTATTATAGTCAAGAGAAGTCTTAGTTATCAGGACCTCCTGGTTTCTATTTCATTAGTAAAATCTTTGAAATCCAGCAGCTTTCTTAGAGAGAGAGTTTGTTAGAAAGTCAAAGAAAGCTAAACAGCGTCAAGTCATAGTCAAATCAAGGACTTAGGAGTTTAACTCAAGTTCTTATAGTATTTGTCATCAAGTTATTAGTCACCCAAGCTTAGGAACATAGTAGTTCCTATCAAGTTCTTAGCAAGAGTCATATTTCTGAAACCAACCTTAGAATCTTTCTATCCGGGAACCTTTATCCAACCACACATTTCTTAAGTCTTAGGAGTGTTTTGGTTGTGTGTTAGTTTGCATGTCAGGAGTTCCTAAGCACTATCACTGAGTTGGTAACAGTATTTCCCCCTTAGTGCTGAGCCTATGAGGCACATGAAGGTTGAAGTCTAGATAAGGGAATTTGATGGGAATAAATTTTTGAAGTCAGGGATTTTGAGGTTCAACCACAACTTCATTCACAACCACTATCACCGCTATGTCAGAATCATCTGCCACCGCTCACTTGGCTGCTTTTCAGGCTCAAAAGAAACTTCTGGAGGAGCAGGAGGAGGCATTGTTGAAGGCCACAGCAGAGGAGAAGGAGCATTTGGCCACTGAGAAAAAGGTGGTGACAAAGGTGTTGAAGAAGGAGAAGGCCATGGAGGCTGAGTTGCCAGAGGAGGCAGAGGGGAGCAGAGCTCTGGTGAAGAAGAAGGGTAAGGTGAAGGTGTTGGAGGAAGAGGAGGACTTGCTGATGGAGCTGGCCATTTCTGCATGTCAGTGGTGAGTTTTAGTTAAATCTTTCCTTGCTATCACTAATGATTCTTTTAGTTGTAGAACTGGTGGGCACATTTGCAGTATTTTACACTCCCCCACCCTGTTACATCCCATTCCAGCAACACGGACTTCTGTCGGATCTCCGACATTTCTCCGCCGATATTACTTAGTGAAACTTAGCATAGCATTGGTCTCTTAGTTATGAACTTATATTACATTACCTTAGAGATGACACCGTTACTAGCTACTGCCTCGGACATAGCCCGGACTCCATAGTTACTGTTGGTATCTGATCTAACTCCACCCACTAGTATAAAACCTAGCTACTTTTGTTTGTATATCAACCAAGTTTACCCATCTCAACCTCTTGTCATTCCCTCTGTCTTTCAGACCTCCCTCGGAACTCTGATACTACTTCAGATTATTATCTCCTCTGTCTTTCAGACTTCCATTGGAACTCCGATATTTCTTCCATTTACCTCTGTCTAGAAATTAGGACACTTGACAAGGTGAAGGGCGCAACTTCTTATAAGTTGAAGCCAAGTCCTTTCTGATACCCCGTCAGACTTCCCGATATTTCCCCGATGGACATCCACCCTCAAGTTCAGTACTTAACAGTATTTACAAACTCACACTTCTCTCGTCACCATTCCTACCTCAATTAAATCTTTATGACCCCTACAGAAATACATCAATGAACAACACAGACTTCCCATCGTGCAGGCACGATCCACAGGGTTTCCGCTATTCGACATTTGGCCTTGAATGCCCCTCGACCATCTTCTACTTTTGGTGCTGCCAATAGACCGTCCAATATCTTTTGACAAGTTGGAGCAGGTGCTCCTTCTATCAGTGCAAATCTGATGGCTAACTGTGCAAGATCAGAAGGCAACAACACTCCCTGCAATACCACACCTCACAATGACATTGACCAAGAAAATCAAAACAATCCTGACGATGAAGACAGACTTCCTGGAGGAGGCCCCAAAGATCCTAATGGCCCTGAAGATCCTGATGATCCAGATGGTGCAGAAGGACCTGATGGCCCCGACAAGATCCTGATGATCCAGATGGTGCAGAAGGACCTGATGGCCCCGATGGAGGTCCTCCTGATGATCCTGGTGATGACAATCCTGACAATGATCCTGAACCTGACCCAAACAGTCTATTCCTCAATGCACTACATGACCTCTTGGACAGTTTACGGACTCTCCGTCGACCCCAAGCACCCAAACAAGAAAAGATTAAAGTCCACAAACCAGACACTTTCGATGGAACTAATCCTCGGAAACTCCGGGACTTTCTCGTGTCTTGCAATCTTCATTTCCGTGATCGATCTGATGTCTTTGCTTCAGACGAAAAGAGGATTCTATTTATTCTCTCTTATCTTAAAGGATCGGCTCTCAGTTGGTTTGAACCAGGTCTTAACGACCCTACCAACTCTGCACATTGGATGTGGAACTACCAAGCTTTCCTTAGTGAGCTTGAAGATAACTTTGGTCCCCATGATCCTGTCAGAGATGCCAAAAAATCACTTCAGTCACCTGGTACACTGCTTCTATTAGCAGTCCAAACTCCCTGGAAAAATACTGCTAAGAGCACTGGTAGATGGGTATGGGTAGATCTACCCACTACCATAGTGGAAGATGTACCAGGTAGATCTGCCAGGTGGTAGATGGTCTGTCTACCACATGGGTACATACTACTAGGTAGTCTACCCAGCACCAGTGGAGCTACCCATATATTATACTTCTACCCAGTGTCACAGAGTACCTGGGGGCCTACTTTCAAAAAAAAAGTAATTGGTACAGCAGCTATAGGTATATCAATAGAATATAGTATGAAATAGTAGTGCTGTATTCTACTACTGACTATTGTATTATTAGTTTTAGTTATTTATTCTTGCAGTGCATAAAATAGACCAGGTGATAGTATCATGATCATCTGAGGGTGCTAGTGCTTCACTATATTAATATCTTCTATCA
>QLOJ01011237.1:0-39743 GCA_003313625.1 Tricholoma saponaceum
GCAAGGGGTTTGAAGCAAATAGTTTGTCCGTAAATCCGTCCGAAACGCGATGGTAAACGAAGCAGATGCCGAGATGATGAATATGGTACAAATCGATGTCTTGAGATACACAGGTCCGGCGAATAAATAGTGAATAAATAGCAATGTTGGTGGTGGGTTCGTATGCCGAGAGCCAATGCATGTTGTTGGGTGGACAGTGGTCTCCAAGGCGGACTACAAATGCACACCTCCGAGACGAGAAAGACGCGCGCAGTCTCCCTCGTCCCAAAGGCGCACACCTGCAGCTCACCAAGGCGCGCGAGACCACGAGTCCAGTAATGCATGCAATAAACAGTAGATGGTCGATCGGCGTGATTATGGTTGAGCCCTTAGGTGGTATGTTGGACGGAATTGCAGCCAGAACCTGATGAACCAGAAAGAAAAGAAAAGGATCCCGCCATCCCACCCGACACCTCCGCATCCCCCCTCCCTCAACGCCTACGCCTGCAAACGAGCTGCCACCCTTCCCCACAATCTTCACGAGACAAATGCTCCGCGGTTCCCTGTGCCAAGCTGGAACTGGCAACGGGCATAGACTCCGAAGGAGAATATGGGCTGCGCAGATATCCCGTTCTGGGCCCTGGATCTGGTCGCATCATGGGTGCAGACCGGTTCCAATAGGCTTGTGGAACCAGACGAATGCTAGATGGCGGGTTGGGCTGGAAGGATCTGTGATGAGGTGGTAGCGTAGGCGTATCAGCAAGACAAGCAGTTTCTTCCCTCAAAGCCCCCTGCTCTCTCTGGACACTCCGTCGAACCCGCCGTCGCGGACAAGGAGTGTGAGTGTGAGTGTGATCATCCTCGGATGATGATTCATCGGTGGCGGGGGTGATGCTTGTAGGACTTGCGGGAGGGGAGAGATTAGATAAATGTTCCGGTGCAGGTTCCAGCATCAGATCCGCCACGACTGGTGAGGCATTACCAGGAGATCCATCGACAGCAAGAACAGCCTCAAGTATCAGGCCTGCCTCCTGCTGGAGAGCATCCTCGGGATTAGTTTCATCAACTATAAGAGGGGTAACCTCAAATAGAGCGGGTGCCACATCGTCGGGCCGATGCTGGGTATTGTGTACCGGATCTAATCGCGCTACGCTAGGGCTCGCAACGAGTGTATGAACGCTGGACTGCGGGTCGGGTTGGGGTGGCTTGTGCCATGGTCGTGCTGGAAAGAAGCGCAGCTTGTTCTCTTGCAGCTCTACGCTCTCTCTTGACGCTTAGTCGAACCCTCCGTCGCACACGAGGTCTGTACTCGGTTTTGCCATCATCAGATGCCGAATCGCCAATAGTGATGGAAGTGGGTAGAGAGGGAATAAATGGAAGGTCTGGTGTAGGTTTTGGCGTCGGATCCGAAGCGACCGACGGTACATCACCAAAGGCAGTGGAGGCGTCATCGGGTGTTGCGTCCTTGGGAAGGGTTTCGCCAATCATACCAGAAGTTCTAGCCGTCAGGAATGGCTCCGGCTCCAGCTCATGAGCATACTCGACTAGGGCAGGTGTCACGCTGGGAGGAACTTCGTCGACAGCAGGGATGGGCTCAGGTATCAACCCTTGCTCCTGCTGGAGAATGTCCCCCACCGACTCTAGCCTAAGATCGTCGTCAGGTACCACATCATTAGGAAGAGCTTCGTCGACAGCAAGAGTGGGCTTTATCAGCTCCTGCTCCTGCTGGAGAGCATCGTTTTCGGATGATAGAGGTACCGCACAGTCGGGAATGACGAAGATAGGACCGGCGACAGTGGATGACTCTTGGATTGGTGGGATTGGCTCGGACGCCTGCTCTGTCTCTGGCTCGGGAGCGTTCTTGACATGGTTCGAAATTTTCTCAACGAGCGGAACGACGATTAATTTTGACTCTGCATCCACGAGTTCGTCAAATCCCGCATCGTCGATGATAGGACTAGATGGCTTTAGCAAGGAAATGATGAGAGGAGGAATTACGAGAACGGTGAGAGGCCTATGGATGGGTGACGTAAGAATATCCACGTTCTTGAGGCCGTCGATCACTTGTGCTCGAAAATTCGTATCCTGAGCCTGAATCTTAACATGTAGATGAGTGGCCTGGACAGCAGAACACAAGGAGGGCTTGCTTACCTCGTGTGCAGACAATGTTGCCATAGCAGAAGCAACACCAGAGTCGGTTGCTGTCTCCTCGTTGATATCAGCCTCTTCGGTTACCGGAGAGAGAATCTGCAAGCAAGCAGGGAGTTAAGAGCATTGGACGAGCGAAGAGAATGATTGCGCTTACATTGACAAGACCCTCCAGGCCAAATGCCGCAATAAAATTCTCTGCAATGACCCTACTTATGTTCATGTCGTCTACAGAGAACGAAGGAAACTAGAAGGAGGATGGAGGATGGTTAGTATATCGAAAGGAGAAAAAGTGATCACAAAATTATATACCGAAAGATCAACAAATTTGAGAGCCTCTTCACTACTCTTAAAGACGGTGACGACAGACGAGCATATCTAAAGTGTCATGATGATGAGTACATTAATCAAAGACAGACTCAGATATAACATACCGCGTAAATATTCACCAGCGTTGACGACAGTGGTATGTACGTGTTGCCAAAGGCGACATTGCGTTCGTTGTCTGTGACTTCCCTGTAAGCCGTAAGAGCCGACATCCAGATCTACAAAGGTGGTTAGTGTATAGATTGAAGGAGTATACATGTCACGTACAGGCCTTGACGACGCTGATCTCCAGGGGACAGTCATGAGCTTGAGTAACTTGACCTTGCATGCCATCACGCTGTTGTATGCCTTGGCGAGCGATGTCCATATCTGTAAAGAGTCCAATGAGCACATGGGTCAAAGATAAGTATGGATAATACATACTGTGGTACAGAAGCAGACGAGTCCTGACGACGATGATATACCAACACCGAGCTTGACAACTTGTGACATCAAGAGTGATGACCACATCTAGGTGAGCACCATCATGAGTATGGTAGAACGGATGAGAAAAAAAGGATGTCGAACCTTGCGACCGATGGCCAGTAACATGTTCCATGCCTCTACTTGACCATCATCGACCACGATGCCGACAAAATATTTGGAGGCCAGCACAAGGACAGCGTTGGCGGGTACGATCAAAGCCACATGCACAATCGCCAGGAGATATCCGATGAACTTATAGCAAACCCACATCTCAATCAGGAGCACACGAGATGGTGCAGCGTCTGTTGGGCGTGGCAGTGGGTAAGGCATGATAGTCGGATGATTGTAGGTGCGTTCATCGCCAGGAAAGATTGGGATAGACGATGACAAGCAGCTGCGTTGGGCGAGTACAAGGGAAGGTACCGATGACCGAGGTGCCCACTCAAATGTTGGGTGCATGTTGGTGTTAAGGCATGTCGGGGCTTGGCGAGGTGGAATAACAACGAACGGGCAAGTTGTCTTCAATAAGGACGATGTGTAAGGCCGCGATGTGGGTGGAGGTGGTGCAAGCGAGCGTGTTTCGGTGCCTAGACGAAGAGCAGACTCGGCGAGAAGCGAATCATGTGCGTCAGCGAGGTCGCAAAGGGAGCCGCGTGCACAACGGCTGCCTGGAGACGCGAACAAGAATATTTGAGAAAGGGCGAACCCTCCAACAACCGTGCAGCCAACTTTCACTCGGCGTGATAGCGGTGGGTTGTCTGGTTGGGGAGGAGTGACCCATAGGCCAGGATAGAACATGGCCGCAACCGCTAGCAGTTGCAGTGGATGGAAAATCATAATGATAAGACGAGTTTGATTGGCAAGAGTGACTGAAGATGAATGTAAAGAGGGAAAGAGGGCGTCGCAGATTATTTATATCCATCCAGGCGATGACTAAGGAACGCGTCGACGCGTAAGGCATGTGATCGTATTCGATCGAGGATCGGGAGATGACCAAGATGAGAGCAGCGTTCAGAACATCGAGAAAGAGGTCGAAGACGGCCACAACGACGAGCAAGATGAGGGAGAGAAGTAAAAGCAGAGTTGCAACCAAATCAAGAAACAACAGAAGCATCGAGGCTTCTTTTTTGTTCCACGCTTGCTGAAGCTTCCTCGTCGTACAATGGGCAACGTTACCCTGAAGTAAGGCTCCGGATTATTCAATACCCAGCACGATCCGGATGTGTTCGATTCCAATGAAAGATGTATGCCAATAGATCCGAAAGACAGCATATAGCCTCAAATGACGAGGTATCGTGTAGGACTGACACTGAAAATTTGATGAAATCCGGTCGTCTGAATGCAACGAATTGATGATGTGACGATGAAGTCCTATAATGTTACCTAGTCACTAGAAAATCGTCATACGGATTGCCAGAGAAACATGCTATAAATTTTACACATACCGGCTAGTTCGCAATCTCCCATATATCCTTCCCCTTCCAGCGCTGGATTGAAGACACACTCTAGGCCTACTATTATATCGTGGCTTGGATGCCCTCTCTCGACCGGTCAGCTGGAAATTGACTGATGGCTGCGTCGCATGTTGTCTTCGTCCAGGAAAATCTTGATTACTAGAACCCTCTGAACCCTGTTACAGAGATGCGCCTAATTGCACTGTGGTATCATCCTCTGGGATCACCAATTGCATCATATGTCAACAACCACTTACTTGATGACAATTGGGAGGCACGTCCCAATTCCAGATTATTCGTTGCTTGTCCACCATATGGAGAAGGGAACGTAGAGCTTGTATGCGTCAGATGATTGGTTTTTGGAGAAGGACATAGGAAAGCAAACGAGCTCACTTGAGACGTGTCTAACCATATTCTGATCCATTCTTTTTCTCCAACAGTACACGTATACTGACCGATGATCAGACTGGAAACATAGAGAAACCTAGAAATTGAGGACTCGGAGACCCGGGCATACATTCTAACAGTCTCCCAAACACAATATCCACTTTACCTTCAAGCTTCATGCCTTCGGGTATCTCATCCAATATGGCAGGAAATGAAGTGTTCAGGAATCACGTGATACAATTGCAAAGAATACGGTCACGGGTCGAGAAAGTTGCATGTCAGAGTCGCGTCGCGAGACCCATAGGCCTCCCACCACTGATGATATTGTCGACAACTAAGTACAAACTCATTAAGAAGTTCAACGTGAGTGGTACAGAAGGCAAATAAATAACAAAAACTCATAAAGTTGTTGATGTGGAAAGCGAGGAGGCCAGTTATGGGGGGAGGAATCAGCCAAACATATTGGAAGCTCACTGCATACTGCAATCGTTAATCTAAGTAAAGATAAAAGGAGGGAAGATAATCGAGCATCCTGGTGGGATTAAGTTAAAAGCATAATATTAGAGACAGACGAATACTGAGGCAGCAATTTATGGAATCGGATCTAGATCTTCGAAGCAGAATGCTCTAACACTGATCTTCACTTGAATCCCATCATGGTCAGACAATATTTCTGTATATGGTAGACGAACACTTACTTTCCAGCCTTCATGTAACAGATCCTACCCCAGTACTTCACAGCCGACGCCGCCGAAACAAGGTGATCAGGAGAACGACTATCACGACAAGTCCAGGCCATCACCCCTGCAGCGTATGCCACGCGATCAGCTGTGATAGACTTGACATTGTCGCCGCACTTGTAAACCGCGGAACAGTCGCCTTGCGTAAGCGTCACACGATTGGTATCGCCGCAAGACATCAAAGTGGTGTTCTTCGAGTAGTCTGCAAATAGCTTCGAGCAATCCTTTGGGTCTGCGCGGGGTAACTTGTTGCAGCCTGTCCCAGGTGCATTTGCTGAAGGTAAGGCGATGACGAAGGGGGTAAGAAGGATGGCGATGGCGAGAAAGAGAGCTGAGCGAGACAGTATCATTCTGTTTGTGTAACGGAAATGAGTATTAGCATGGCACACAGCCAAATAGTTAGAGTAACGAGCCTTGAAAAATGTCTGATGGGAAGAACAGGCTGTGCGATGGTTGTTGATAGTTGCAAGTTCTTGCTGAGATGAGAACTGGAGGACGGCCCCGTTTATAATCCCTCGCAGCCAGGCAGGAAGAATGAGACTAACATGTATATGGCATAGACGTATGACCACAGGGGGACAACATGAACCCAGAAACTAGTCTGTGTATGGTTAAGGTGCAAACGGGCGCCGAACAGTATGTAGAATGGATGCTATGTATATCCATCAAGTTCATTATTCACTGGCTTGTACGAAGGTTCTACCGATTGATGAGTATGTTAGACGAAAAAATGATGAACGAAATAAACTTACTAATTCGGGATATGCAACTTGAATGACGTCTTGAATGTTCACCAGTCAATGCGAATAAGCTGACGACAGGGAAAAGGGATGAAGAACGTAAACTAGAATGTCGACTAAATCAGTCCGTCGAACAAAAAAAGCAAGACACAGCTGCGAGCGATAATTGATTAATGTTAGCGTAATTACGCCCCTAAGTATGAGGATGCCCCTAAGTATGAGGATGCCCCAAATCAACTCGATCTGAGATTGGTGCAAAATCATGATTGTAGCCCATATGTAGCTTGTCTCCCGGAGCCCTACATTGGTAAGAGTGAAGAACATGATGGGGTAATTTTAGTGTCGTGAAGTCACACCGTTTGACAACAACGAAAACAGAGCATCTCATGAGGTATAAATCAGATCTAACTTGGCAGCATGGGGAAAGTGGGAAACTTCTAGGAGGACATCGAACCGCTCACAGTTGATAGGTTAAGATCACTCACGAGAAGCGCTGCGGTACGGGCGGCAAGGGGATTCACGCGACGCAGCGGATATGCATGGCATTCAGCATGTAGGGTTTGGTTGATCGTCAGCACCCAGTCAATGATGACTTGTTCGGCTCGATATGCGGGAGAAAGATAGCCCTCAGTTACGCAGCGGAGCCAGTTTTCGCAATGGAACAAAGAAAGGGGTATACTTGAATTGCATGCTAATAACAATACTGGAAATTCATGACATTATCGGAAATGGCTGCTATGAGATAGTAACGCACCTAGTTGCATGGAATACTCAAGGGAACGGAGACTGCATCTTGTCTGAGTTGTGCACACTGCTCGTGGTCTGCCGCGGGAACAGGGTTTTTAGATCCCCATGTGACGGCTGCGCTCCCCGCCAGCTTACGAACTTCATCCAGGCATCGTCAACGAAGACAACGAAGGAAACGGACGATGTAATTCCGAAATTTCAAAGTCCGGGGTCGCCCCTTTGACAAGCAACGATCGTGACTACCAGCAATGCCCATGTTAACACTCGAAGTCGTACCTGGGCCGATACTCTCTATGGAGGGGTCACTGTCTTTGTAAACGCTCGCCACGTACGAGAGTATCTTCTGTTTTTACGGGTTCTGGCCCGATGAGCTTGCAGAGTTAGATGCGATGGAAGCGCCGACTCTGGATATACAGACGATGACGGATACTTCAGAGAGGGACGAACTTGAAGTCCAATCGGAACGCGAGCACATAGTGAGCACATGACAGAAATGACACTGAGCGCCAAGTTCGAATAGACATGGAGACGTTCTTGTATGGCAGATCATAACAGCGCTCAGGCTGCCCTCATTCGACAGGGCATCCCACAACAGTATGCCCTCCCAATAGACCTTCGTGAGAGACGAATACCCAGTGTATGTCCTTCCTTCATAGTTATAAGCGCCATGCTCTCTCAACTGATTGTGTGAGAACGAAGGTACTCGAGCCAGCAAAGAATAAAGCGACAGAGGCAGAATTTTATTCAAAGGACGATGCTGGCGTCCTGAAGCCCGATCCGATTTTCCTCAAGGAGCACCTTTTTCAAGAGGGACGATTGACGGAGGAGCAGGCGCTATCTATACTGGAGCGCGCGACAGAGGTGTTGACCAAGGAACCGAACTTGGTGCATGTGATGAGCCCTGTTACAAGTGAGTGACGCGGTTTTTGCACGAGGAGAATACTCAAATGTCGTGTTAGTATGTGGAGATATCCATGGACAATACGTAAGGATACCTCGTACGACATGGTGTTTTTGTTGACGGGTCGTCGCGTAGTACGATCTCATGAAGCTATTTAAATTTGATGTAGGAGGAAGCTTAAACGACAACAACTATTTATTTCTGGGCGACTATGTAGATCGTGGATGTTTCGGAATCGAGGTACAGTCGCCCTTCAACCACCCTTTTTTGCATATTTTAATCCCGGTAACAGTGTTTACTGTTCCTATATACCCTGAAACTGTGGTACCCGGAAAAAGTTGTCTTACTTCGGGGGAACCATGAATGTCGACATCTTACTGAGTACTTCACATTCAAACGCGAATGTAATGCACTTTCTCGTCATTGAACTCTTCTCAACGACCCTCATTATTAAAACCCATTTTTGTTTCAGGTCTACGTAAATACTCTTTGCGCGTATATGAAGCATGCATACAATCTTTTTGCGCACTTCCTATCACTGCCCTCGTCGATGGCCGCTTCTTCTGTGTCCACGGCGGTATATCGCCTTTATTACTGCAACTTAGCGATGTCAACAATGTGCGTCTCTCTGTCTCTCTATCGTCTAGTGTATCAACTGGATTATCCAGATAAACCGTTTCACGGAACCCTCAAATGACGGCCTGTTATGCGACCTGCTCTGGTGTGACCCGATAGAAACCTACGGGCATGAAAACGAACCTTCAGCACGTGGCCCAGGTTTACCTCCTGGCACCCTTTTCCTCCCTAACACCACGCGAGGGTGCTCCTTTTATTTCACGTGAGCCTTCTAACTGTTCTTCATCATTTTTCTCTTAATCCAACCTGTTCTTAGATACGAGGCATCACGCAAGTTCCTCGAGCGAAATGGTTTACGTGGCATAATTCGTGGGCACGAAGTCCAAGATGCCGGGTATTGACCTTTTCATTTTCATATCTAGTCCAAGCACTAATCAAGACGGATGCACAGATACACCTTGCACCGGAAGACGGGCACGAAAATGTTTCCAACCGTCATCACAATATTCTCTGCACCGAACTACCTCGATTTCTACCACAACCTCGGAGCAGTCCTCAAGTATGCGAACAAGAAGATTACGATAAGGCAGTACAGCTCTTCTTCACACCCATACTGGCTCCCTAATTTCAACAACGCCTTCATGTGGAGCCTACCCTTTGTGGGCGCTAAAAGTGTGTTCCCGTATTAGTTGAGCTCTCGAGACCCAGACTCCTAAGTCTCATTTGTCTGCAGTCACTGAGATGTTACTAGCCGTCCTGAGCGTGTGCAGCGAGGAAGAGCTGACGGATGCAGACACTGACAATATAGCGGAAATGCATGCTGAGCTTCCGCCGACGGCTGAGGAGATCCAGCGGCAAGAAATCAAGAATAAGATCCTTGCCGTGGGCAAGGTGCAGGGAATATATCAGCTGCTCCGGTCTGTATTCTCCCATTCCTACTCTTATCGGGAGGTTCGTAATATTGTTGTTGGTTTGGTGATACAGGCAGGAGAGCGAAAATGCTACGGAGCTGGGGGTGGGTGAGATGGGGAACGGGGCTGTGACACCCGCAGATATAGGGCTTTTGCTCGGAGTACAGGGTGCGAAGATTGGGAGGACGATCAAGAGCTTTGATGATGCGTGCGTATACCTCCCTTCTTTCTCACATCTTTCCAACAAACCTCTCATTACTATGTAGACAGCGGCTCGATATTCCGAACGAACGGCTGCCCGAGCTTATCCCAGGCTCTGCTCAGATGTTTTCAGCGCCAAGCCTGCGCCGCGGGATTAGGAAGACCAAGGAGGCGGCACTGGACAAAGACTCGGAGATAGCGCTGGGCAAAAAGGTGGTACTGGGCAAAGAGACTGCACCAGACATAGAGACATCACTGGACAACGACGGGGCACCAGACAAAGCGGCAGCACCGGACAAGGAGGCAGCACCGGACAAGGAGGCAGCACCGGACAAGGAGGCGGCGGACGAAGAGACGGCAGACAAAGAAGTGGCACCAGGCAAAGAATTTGAGACCTGGCAAACATCGAGGACCATGTCAGGGGGCCGCCTCCTGGCGATGCTGACGAAGAGATGTTCAAGGTAAGCTGAACTACGACAACGATGAACACAATTTGTTATGTGCTTAGGCAGCTGGGGGTTTCCCCACAAGACGACGCAGACCCCTGGATTGGGATTTGCGAGAGAATACTGACAAACTAGGGTTTGCGCTGCCCGTACGTTTCTCTCTGTATCATGTATCGTCTCCCATTCAATTGTCTTCTGTCAGTCTGGAGATAACAATGAAGACCAAGTAAGTCTGCAGGTTCATGCTCAAACAGACATCGTTCATTGTCGACATAGGGTACCGGTAATTCTCGGTCGACTGTCGACGATAAACCGAGTAGCGAAAAAGACGGGGGCCTGCCTAGCAAAGGTCTTCCTACTGTTGATGCTTTTCCGGCTGTACGTTGTTATCAAGGGTGTTGATGAACTGTTACTGATGCAGTAAAGCAGCCAGCACAAGAGTCTCACTATTACATTGCTGCTTTAGCAACGCATGATAAGAATACTGGTTGCTGCCAGTGTGCTATCCAGTGATCAGGGAAGGCTAGCAGGGCTGAAAGAGTGGTTTATTAGTAAGTATTTGGAAGTTGAAGTGGGTTCGTCGGACACACATGGTACTGGTGAATATGCATGTCGAGGGTGTCATGTTCGGGGACAACTATCGGCCGTCAACTTGAAGTCGAGGAGCGTGCGCCACGGTCAGACTATGGTTTGTGAACCACATCTCCCGTTCGTCCTTCTGTCTGTGCATGCACATGTCTGATTGAAAGGCGCGAAAGCTAAGAGGAAAGATGTGCATCCACCATGCAGCAGTTAGCCTACAGTGATTACTTTCAGTTTGTAGTCTTTCATCATGTATTATTCCTGTCTAAACCCCAGCTACTTATGTACACTCATTTTCAACTATTAAATGGAATATAATTTTGTTCAAATGTATATGTGGGGTATCTCACATTACAGCAACTGATTCTGGCTGCTAAAAGATACCGAATGAATTTTCAGCAAATCTCAAAACGCTGTTGTACTTCAACAATTTGCTTCACTGTTCATAACACAGTAAAAATCAACATCTCACAGAAAAGAACTCCAACTTACTTTCCAGGGTACAGATAACAAGTCTTACTACCGTCGTCCGCTGTATAATCCCCCGAAATTGATCCCATGTCACTCAACGCGCACTTCCCGATTACCGTCAAAGCTCTGCGGACAGCGTCATCGTTCAACACCTCCGTCACATCCTTACCACACTTTGTCGTGATTGAGCAGTTACGCAAGGTAATTGTGGCACGCCCGTTAGTGCAAGTGGTTTGAACCTCACTCCTGAGTGATTGGCCGATGAGCTCCAGACAGTCTTGGGCCACGGCGCCAGGATAGGGATGGCAGTCCCCGATAGTAACAGCAAGGGCACCCGCAATGGGCGCAAGGAGGAGAAGAGCTTTGAAGAAGGATATGGTGCGGAAGGGTGTCATCTGTAGTGATTATTATGAGATGTAATCAAAACAAGATTTTTCGACGAACCTTTATAAAAAATCTTTCGGAGCACTTCGGTAGCTGCTGAGAGGAAGCATTGACAAGATGTCCCGCACTTTATACACAAAATCGTTGGCAGAATCGGGCCTGCAAAATAGAGGATAAAGTTTCAACCAACATGATTCTCTCCCATGCCATCATGGAAGCGACTCCCTCCTCGGTAACGTATTTGCAACCGAAATTTTGGAACCGAAGAAGGAAATTTTCGTCAATAAAACCTTCTGAATGGCTGAGGGCCATCAAAAATTCGGTTGTGACGTCAATCCCATGCGATTAGACAGGATGCAAAATGAATGAGACTCTTGAACTCGAGGTGAATATTCGTTGATTCTGTTTGTATTACATATGCTAATCAAGAAATGTTAATGATGCATCTCACAGAGTGCCAAGAAACGCGAGGAATGTTCAAAAAACAGCTGCAGACAGCACGACATGCTTTGTCAATTCCGAGTCATTGAGACAATTATAGGTGACACTTGCCCACTATCCTTGTCGCGTTTTCCCCTCATCCAATGAATATACTGATAAAACCCACTCGATGATTAACGACGATTTCTGCTCTGCCCACTGCCCCCGCCAGGTCCCACCTGTGCATGAGCTCCTTGCCGCATTTCCTCCTCATCTAAGCCAGCCTCCGCCAAGATTTTCTCAACCTCTTCCAGAATTGGCTTGTACTCAGCTAATTCATTGCGAGGGTCAGCGACTTTACAATTCAGAAATATGACTTATAGAGTACTCACCATACCGTTCTTCCGCTAAAGCGAAGCCGTCTCTTCGTAGCTGTTTCCCTTGGCTCTGATTCTGACTTTGGTATGTGTTTGTATTATGTGCCTTTTGTGACCAGTAATCTCCTAAAATCCAGAGTTGAGATAAGGAATGAAAATTTGAGAGTGCGTTAGAAATAGAAACTCACGCGAACGTGCATAAAACATCGCTAGCGTCTCGCCAGGGAGAGGCGTACTGATCACATCTTCAGGAGATCGTGTAGCATCTTTTGAGACACCCATGAATGCTGTGGCTTGGATGCGAATGTCAGCCTGCAGAGAAGGAAATTTAATATCAATGGCAAGCGGAAAAGAGAAGACGGAGACCTTCTCCGTGTCCATCTGTTGCTTGATATCGATCTCCTCTTCCAATACATGTTTCTCTGGCTCCTCATCTTCGTCACCATCAATACCTTCCTCGTCACCTTCATCATCTCTTTCATCTTCGTCAACGTCGTCGTCGTCATCATCATCATCATCATCGGTACTGCTGCTCTCTCCGTCTCCCTCCAAAATAACGACCCCACTCTCCTTCAAACAAACGTACCTCTCCAGCTTGTCCAGCTGAAGCGAGTGAAAGTCGTCCAGTGTGTACTCTCGCGAACCACGCTCGTAGATACCGCCGTAGCTATCCGAAATAAACCAATTGTCAAGTTGTTGTCATCGTAGAAGCTGAAAAGGACATACATGTACAACGTATTTCTCAACACGGCCAACATGGCATTGTATCGTGGCAGAGGGACAGTAAGATTTGGATCGTCCAAGTCTATGGCCAATTCTGGCCTAGGTTCTAGCACAGATCCCATTCGCTTTGATTCCTATAAAGTTCAACGGTCAACGTGACACCGCAATGAAGACGAAAGAAAGGTTACCCCGACACTATCTTGGCCATTAGTTTTGTTGTCATCCAGGTCATCAACATCCTCTTCTGAGTCCTCTCGTTCGTAAACAACTGTCTTTTTCTTCTTCGCGCCTCCACCCTTCTTCTTTGGTTTTTTAAGCGTCATAGACATCCACCCCCCTTTCCCTTGTATCTGATACCCGTACCTAATTGTCATTTCCACATAATTAGCTCCCATCTCAACCTTATGATAAGACGACGAATTTACAGGTCATTCCAAAAAACACTTTCCATCCGTTCCTCGCTTGTGTCCTCGTCTGTCACGCCACCGAATAACACGCCCGTGCCTCTGGTGGCCCACAACGTCATGGTACACCCAGAACGCAATGATGGAAGGTAGGACAGCCGTTTGCGCCGCGTCCATTTCGCTTGGAGAGGAACTTGTTTGGATTTTGACTTTTGAGGAGTTTCGGTAGTGGGTGTCAGTATAGATAAACTATTAGTGATCGTGAGTTAGAGAACAAGAGACAAAGATATAAGCATACTTGAGGAACCACGTGTCATCGAGCATAACTCCTATGGGACGTTTTCCTTTTGTATATTCTTTGCAATAACCACCTGTATCGAGCTGTCACCTAGATTGTCGAAGAAGACATGGATGTGAATTTACCGTGCAAAAGGATGCCATCTGTACTGGGTAGAAACGAAAATCCACTACGGGGTCTATTCCAATGAGTCAAGTTAAGTCCAGGGCGTACATGGAAAATGAATGATGTACGAAGGCCGAGCATCAGTGTCCCGGAATTCCACCTGGCACCAGCTGTACTCTTGGGTATCGAAAATCCAAAGGTCGTTTAAGTATTTTGCTGAACGTCGGTGTAAGTATTGCTTCTAATGAAACGGGGCAGAAGCAAGATTTACTTATCAGGCCAGGATCATAGAATCCACCGAAAAGAACAATGTAATGTTTCCACATTGCCATCCTAGATTAGCGATATCTTTCGATGAACATACGAAGCGAAACGAAAGAGATTGTGAGCGTACCTGTGTCCCGACCGTGCAGATGGTCTGATTTGGGTGTCAATACGATCCCAGGAATGGGTAGCAATGTCGAATACCCAAAAATCGCGATAGTGGTGAAACGTCGTTTGATGCAAAGAAGAGAATTCCCCGCCTTATCGCAGACAGGTACGGGAAATAAAAATAGGGTAGAAATACGAAATCTCGGAGATAGAACATACCAAAGAGAAATATCTTGCCACCTCCCGTAGGCGTAGCTGCAACTGCATGTGCTGAGCGTGGGCCTGGGCATGTGGGCGAGACAAATTTTCGCCATTCATCCTAAGTCAGAGATTAGGAATGGGATCATCGGATGTAGTAACTCAAAGGCATCACACTTTCTCTGGTGTATATCTGAAAACGTCATTATAAAAATACTATCACAGAATTCAATCATTGAATCACATTGAAAGAGATATGAACATACCGCCTTCCCATCTTCGCTGAAGAATTCGCCGCCGATACACCAGAGATGGTTTCCATTGGGGCATGCTGTCAATGTGGCATTGGCGCGCCGGCTTGGCGGACCTTCTACGAGTTCTTCAGTGACCGTGTGCGCAGCTTCCCATTCCCGTCGCATCTACTAAACACATTGTGTGTTCGTTAAACGCCTTGGTAGTCATTAGGAATAATACCTTCTCGAGTATGCCCTCAAGATCTTGATCATCGTCCTCATCTGAAATATCCGCCCGTGATTTGGAGACTTTCTTTTTCTCTTTGCGTTCGACTTTCTGCGTGGCTTTCACTTTCTTGATAGCCTTCGACGATACCTTGGCGG
The DNA here is from genome assembly GCA_003313625.1 of Tricholoma saponaceum. Taxonomy (NCBI): domain Eukaryota; kingdom Fungi; phylum Basidiomycota; class Agaricomycetes; order Agaricales; family Tricholomataceae; genus Tricholoma; species Tricholoma saponaceum. The sequence continues at coordinate 14,974 of QLOJ01011237.1, forward strand.
CTTTCTTCTTTGCCATTTAGTAAACTGCGGTGAGCGCTAATCAAAGAGGGTTTCACTGAGCCAGAGTGACCAGATTGCATATCAATAGAGTTCGGCACAAATTGAAATAGTACACCTTACTTGATTACCTACACCGCCCATTTTTCCCAGCTTCCAACAAGTACCTAGAATGGCTAGCTTTATTTGCATGATATCTACTCCCAGTCCACAGCTGAACAAAGCGAATACTAGTGTTATATCTTCGAACATGGGTCTACCGATATGGAATCAGCTGTAACGTCTTTCAATCACTGTCAGGCGAAGTTTCAATTTGAAAGAGGGTCGCGGCCCAATGACCAATCACTCTGGTCGAACGCGCAAGGCCAACACGTTGAATCTGTTTTGTTGTACATATTTGGGTATGCCGGGCGCTACTTGCTAGTGGGCTCTGTCACCCTTCACGCTCCCCCTCGATGGTAAATTCCCTAGCAGAACAGGTTGTACTACTTGCAGAGCGAAGGCAAGGAAGTTCTCCGCACAGGTATGTGCCTGTTCGTCAAGTGGCTTGTTCCTCACCTGACTCCTCGTCAGAGAGTTGTCCGAGCCTAAATTCTCCCGGGAGAACTCCCCGAGCCCTCGTTTACGCCCTTTGCACCAGGGGCTTGTTGGCAGGAAGTCGATTATCCTCACTTCCGTGTCGTTGATTCTTCCAGTTCTGTTTGGCCTTGCATTTGGCCTAGGGCACCATTTCTTCTATCTGTACCTTGATGGCAGGCCCGTCGATTCTGGTAGGAGATTTTCAGTGCCGGATCAGCAATGGGTCGCGCAAATAGGGATCTCATTCGTCTTCCTGACGAAGACATGTTTTGTGGTAGCTATTTCTACCGCATTTGTCCAACAGGTTTGGATGACTGTTAGCCGTAAGCCCCTGCCACTGAGTGGTATTGACAGCCTTTGGTCCATCTTGAGGTATGTTCGAATGCTCATTATTTGTCAAAGTTGCTCCTACTCATCGTTTCTGTCTCTAAGTAATCCTATACTCTTCACTTCGGTCGACATGCTCGCCCATGCCAAGATTGCGACGATCCTTGCCCTGGCCGCGTGGCTAGCGCCCTTAGCGTCTATACCTTCCACTGGCTCTCTCCGGATTATCACCCAAACCTCCGTTAGACAGCTTGGTTGTGTGGTGCGGTCGGTAGATTTGTCAAATTCCTCTTCCATGCCTGGAAAATTTTATGCTCAGTACGACCCAATCGGTGCGATCTAATTTGTTCATCCTTTGCTATCTGTTTGATCTCGCCTATCTCTTACTGCTCTCTTATTCTAGGATTATACACAGGAAGTTCACCTGCAATCGAGTCTCTTGCAGCCAGAATACTGACCGGTGGCTCCTATATCAGCTGGCCTTCTCCATGCGGATTCAACTGCACCTACAACACAACGTACACTGCCCCGAAATACCAATGTTCTGATGCTCAAGCCAATGGAACTAATCATGTACAAAAATGGCAGGCAACGGATGCCCCGGGTTCTATGCAAGACACACTCACTCTGCTCTGGGCCCCCGATAACGGCGGAAGTATGCTAACATCCAGTTGCACACCCTACAATGCGACGTATCGCCTGAAAATACATTATGTGGACGGTGTTCACGGCGTGGATGTTTTGGAGGAAACGGCGCATGACCCTATTGCTACTCCGTCTGGTGCCCACTATTTCGGCGGCGGGGCAGCAAATTTAGCTGGAGTAAAAGACGCCTTCGTTAAAGGTATCAAAGGCAGTATCAACTATGGACCATCAAGTGGATACCACACAGATGGTACTTTGGCCGGCTACAGTAAAATGGCAAACCTCAGTGGTGTACCATTCTTTGAGAACGTGCCTGCACTAGTTGAAGACTATATGCGCAACATGTCAATCAGCTTACTAGCCACCACTCCCCCTCCGCCCTTTGCTTCCGCTTCTTGCCTCACATCTACCAGCGTCACCGTCTACCAATACAAACCCGCCGCTTTGATGGCGGGTTACGGAGCGGCATTCCTTGTATCCCTCCTTTCCGCCCTAGTGGGCATGCGTGCACTCCTCTACCTTGGTGGTGGGGGTGTGAACTCATTCTCCTTAGTCGTCTCCACCACGCGCAACCGGAAGCTTGATGCTCTTTTCATAAGGGGTGGTGGCGAGAAGGCCATATTCTCGCAGAATCCATGCTTCAAGTATGACATGATTGAAGATGAAGGTGACCTGCGTTATGCATTCAGGCAAGAACAGCTTTCAAGCTCTTTGAATCCCTCAGAAGCTAGCAGTCATGCCGCTGTTGAAAGTTGAGCTTCGTCCAATACCCCAACTACTTATTGCACCTAGCTCACGATGGAAATGCTATCTTTGCTTTCCCCAACAAAATCAGTTTAAAGATTCACAATCTGAGGTTCTAAGGTTGCTTGGCGTTCATATTGGTACCTTGGAGGTAGATGAGGTCCGAATGTAGTAGTGTACCGATGTTTGACACGATAGATTTACGACGCTTAGAGGTCAGGTGTAAGAAGAACAACTATGGACAAATCTACCCATAAATGGGGAAGGGGATGGATCCCAACACTCTTGTACCCCTACGAAAGAGAGTCGCTAGGAACCACGAAAATCGGTGCATAAGTAATCTGTTTCCAGTTCTACATTCATCCTCAACCAAATAATCTGAAATCTGCCAGTGTTACAGGTAACAGCAGCCATCAAGCTACCTGATCCCTTCAAACACACCTCCAGGTAGGAAGCGACCAAGAATGTAATGATAACAAGAAACGCGTGGCAATATCACACCGGCCGTGCAATTGACAAACAGAAAACTATATCACATAAGCTGCCCGACCAACCAAAATGCACTGAACACTAACATTGATAGCCACTCCGCATTTTATAAGGCTAACCAAAGCACCTGCGATAATCTCCGGAATTCTGCGTAGGATTTGAATACATCTTTGCGAATTTGTGGATTTTCCATTCCGCGACGTGAGCCAGATCGAACAACCTCAAACTTCGTGATATAAGTTGTAGCTTTGGGGTACGCCCCCGCGCTAACAGCCTCACTAAGGTCTCGTGTTATGGGAATCTTATAGAAGGTTGGCTTCAAGCCTCTCGTCGTCATGCCTGGAAACTCCATGGTGTCGAGTTTAGGAAGTTTCATGGCTCGTCGGATTGCATTATTGTGCTGAAACGCCTCCGCGATGAGTTGGGGCGCAGGGTTGCTGTAGTTGAAGCGTGATTTATTCTCCTGCACCAAGTTGATGAGCCCTGACGGCTGAATTAGACTGATATTCGCTATGGCCTTGTGATCCTCGCGACAAATCCTGAGAGGGATCGCATGGCGAGTTCTCAGAATCGTCCCTCGGCCTAGGCCCTCAAAACCTGCAGCTCGTAGCATCCAGACGGCTGCATCATCAACTGCAGATTCTTCGTTCGGGAACATTACCAGGGCTAGGTCCAGGTATGACAGAACGTGCTTTGTGATATATGAGAGCCCAGGTGATGCGGACGTTACGCTCTCGTCAAAGAGATTGGGGTCCATGTTTGGAAGGGTTGGAAGGGTTGGAAGGGTCGGCCCATAGAACAGTCGAGCACACTGTGTTTGGACCACAATATTATAGGATTCAAGGTCCTTTGAAACCCAGTAACTCCCAGATTTGGCGGCACGGATGAGATTTGCCATTTCAAAGGCCTTTCCAATTCGAATGAAGTTCCTATGAAGTTTCAAAAAGGAGAAATGACTTACAAGTATCAAGGCCCAAATTTCGGAGTAAAAAGAGCACGGACTGGTGAAAGCTGATTGAAGAGAAGAATGCAAGGTATACTCTCGTATACGGGCGGTCCAGAAAAGCAGGGAAGGCGTAATTTCGCAGAAGTGAGGGAAAGGTAGCTGTTTGACGCAGTGGATCAATGAAAAAGTTTGGGGACAAACACAACTAGGGGTAGACGGACAAAGAGGTGTAATGGTCCTGCACTGGCCGAGATGTGCCCCATGATTGGGCATCGAAAAAATTGTGCGGGTTCTAACTTCTATGGGCGACTCGATCAGTCATTCGATCCCATCCCATCAGCATGAAATCAGGAAGCGGTAATTTGTGTCCCCCTCGAAGGAGGGGATGCTCGATCTGTCTTCATTTGGTTCGGAATGAACGGAATGAATCAGTCTGGGTCAGAAGCTGCCAAACGGGTGCTGTCAAGAAGCATCAGAATCCGTCAACCTCGTGATATCACTCCTACGCGCTGAAGCTTGCGCTCATCGACTCGGACTAGCACAATGAATGGAGTATCTCACATCCAACCATTTCCGTCAAAATTAAAATATGTCATTCAACCAAGTTCTCGGCGAGCGAAGTCTAGGCACATGCTCTCGCATTGGTCACCCAGTAAGAGTTATCTTGGTCCTATTAAATGAAGGTGTCCGAGTCATACTGCAAGAAATTTGGAAGGCTTCACCATAACTCATTCAATATCATCTCCCAGCGTCTCTTTGTATTCGGTCACTCCGTTTACTAGTTCTTCGGGATTATGGGCAAAGTCCACCCAACAAGACTTCGCGAGAGTGTGGAAGGCGGCAAAGTGTCGAAGGGCGAGTTGTCGAAATTTCGGCAATTCCATACCGTCATATATGGTAATATTTTCTGAGTTGTCAAACACATCACAGCTCTCTACTATGGTAGGAGAGGCTGGAAATTGTCCCGTCTCGACACTGATGCTCAGCTCTGTAGTGACCGGAACCTTGTAGAATGTAGGTCGAGTGCGGAACATGGAGATGCATGGGATGGTTGCGCTTCTGACTATGGATTCTAGTCGGTCGTCATTGTTGTACTGAAAAGCGGCGATAGCGCCAGCAATAATGTTGGCCTCGATGGTGTCGCAAAACCGATCTCTATCCGATTTCATGACAACGCTGAGAACGGCACAGGGATCTCGCATGAGGCAAACATCGGCATGTGCAAATCGATCTTGATCGTTACAAATCGAGAATGGAATGTTGTAGTGAGAACGAAGGAAATGGTCACGTGTTTCAAACCCCAACACACGCAGAATCCCTCTCGTGAAGTCGTCAACGGCTACCCTGCTGGATGGGCTCGGCGCTGTCCATGCCAGATATATGTCACGCAGAATGCGGTAGGTCTCATCTGACAACCCCCGCGTTTCGAATGTGCCAGAAATTAGATAGGGGTCTATGTTTGGGACAGAGGCTGGAAGAGGAACACCGTAGAATTCGTGAGGCTCTTTGGGAATTACTTTGATATTGTAGGACATAAGGTCGAATGCGCTCCAACGCCTACCAGATTTGGCACGTCGGATAAGGTTCGCCATGATGGATTCAAGCACAAGTTCAAGCCCTTGATTCTGATTCTGACGTCTCATTTTATGAAACCCTCCAGTCACGTGTAATACACTATGATTATTCAGCCTGAGGTCATTGTTTAAGTTGGTACTGCTAGGGGGTTGTTGGACTTCAGAACGAATATTTTACTGATCCGTAATCCTCCATAGCTTGCTCAACATCACGGAAGGTGATAGGCCTCTGAGCGCCAGCTAATTCGCCACGGCGCCTGCAACATAATTTATAGACTATAATCCACCAGTGTTAGCTAACCTAGCATTTCGAAGGAAAACGGTGGATAAACGTCCTGGTTCTGCTCCTGTCATCCCTGTGTCATGCGAGAATAACATCATCGCTTATCAGCTGGAATGCGGAATGTTTCCTGGGTTCAGACATCCTCTGGATTCACGCTCGGAATTCGAGGGTTTCCAAATTCTGTCCCAAGTTGAACCTGGCTGCGTCTACTATGGGATAGGAAGTCGTGCTGGGACTCGGATGCCTTCTCTGGCTGCAGTTGGAAGAGAATCAGGAAACATCTGTGCTCCCCGGCTTTGCTGTGCGTAGCCTCGGAAGTGAGTCTGTTTAGATGCATGTGAAGATAGCACACGTGGGCAACAGACATTGGACTATGTACCACATCTGTTCCTTGTCGAATCCAACACTCTCTTCAATGCAGGAAGCAAGGGCTCGGTGTCGAAATCATGTCATCACCAATGCAAAGCCAAACACACGGAGATATAGCGTACCAAGAAGATTGGGGAAATCATAAATAGGAACGGAAAGCATAGCTAGAGTCTAGTGTATATAATCAACATCCTCTGGGTCTTCTCGCTCAGGTACAACCATCTTTCTCTCCTTCGCGCCTTCTCCATTCTTCTTTGGCTTTTTAAGCATCGTGGACATCCTCCTTCCTTTCCCTTGTATCTAATACCCGTACCTAATTATCATTTCCACATAATTAGCCCCATCTCAGCCTCATAATAAGACGACGAATTTACAGGTTATTCCAAAACACACTTTCCATCAACTCGCTTGTATCCTCGTCCGTCACCCCGCCGAATAACACGCCTGTACCTCTGGTGGTCCACAACGTCATGGTGCACCCAGAACGCAATGATGGAAGGTAGGACGGCTGTTTGCGCCGCGTCCATTTCGCTTGGAGAGGAACTTGTTTGGATTTGACTTTCGAGGAGTTTCGGTAGTGGGTGTCCGTATAGATAAACTATTAGTGATCGTGAGTCAGAGAATAAGAGACAAAGATATAAGTTGGATATAAGCGTACTTGAGGAACCATGTGTCATCGAACATAACTCCTATGGGAAGTTTTCCTTTTGTATATTCTTTGCAATAACCACCTGTACCGAGGTTGTCACCTGGATTGTTGGAAAAGACATGGATCTGAATGTACCGTGCAAAAGAATACTGTCTGTACTTGGTAGGAAAGGAAAATCCACTACGGGGTCTATTCCAATGAGTCAAGTTAAGTCCAGGGCATAGAAGGAAGAGGAATGATGTACGAAGGCCGAGAATCGGTGTCCCGGAATTCCACCTGGCTCCAGCTGTACTCTTGGGTATCGAAAATCCAAAGGTCGTTTAAGTATTTCGCTATATATCGGGGTGATTAATGCTTCTAATGAAACGGGCCGGAAGCAAGAATTACTTATCAGGCCAGGATCATAAAATCCACCGAAACGACTAATGTAATGTTTCCAAATTGCCACCCTAGATTAGCGATATCTTTCGATGAACATACGAAGCGAAACGAAAGAGATCGTGAGCGTACCTGTGTCCCGACCGTGCAGATGGTCTGATTTGTGTGTCAATACGATCCCAGGAATGGGTAGCAATGTCGAATACCCAAAAATCGCGATAGTGGTGAAACGTCATTTGATGCAAAGAAGAGAACTCCCCCCTTATCGGAAATAGATACGTAAATAAGAATAGGGTAGAACTACGAAATTCCGGAGATAGAAATACCAAAGAGAAATATCTTGCCACCTCCCGTAGGAGTAGCTGCAACTGTATGTGCTGAGCGCGGACCTGGGCATGTGGGCGAGACAAATTCTCGCCATTCATCCTAAGTCAGAGATTAGGAATGGGTCATCAGATTTGTAACCTGAAAGGATTACACTTTCCCTGGTGTATACCTGAAAACGTCATTATAAAAATACTATCACAGAGTTCAATCATTGCTCCACATCGGGGGAGATATGAACATACCGCCTTCCCATCTTCGCTGAAGAATTCGCCGCCGATACACCAGAGGTGGTTTCCATTGGGGCATGCAGTCAGTGTGGCACTGGCGCGCCGGCTTGGCGGACCCTCTACGAGTTCTTCAAGTGACCGTGTGCGCAGCTTCCCATTCCCGTCGCATCTACTAATCACATTGTGTGTTCGTTAGACGCTTTGGTAGTCATTAGGAATAATACCTTCTAGAGTATGCCCTCAAGATCTTGATCATCGTCCTCATCTGCCCGTAATTTGGAGACTTTCTTTTTCTCTTTTGGGTTCGACTTTCTGCGTGGCTTTTGTTTTCTTAATAGTCTTCGACGACACACATCCTGGCAACTATATTGAGTGAGAAAGGATAGGATCGATGTAGATGAAGGCGCTACAACTGTTTCCATGAAATTACTCGGTTAAAATCCCAACCATCATTCCTTCTCGAATTCTCTCGCTCAGCTCTGAACCAATTTTGACTGGGCTTCATACTTAATGATGGATCTCCTAGGATATCATCAAACCAAGGATGGCCCAGGAGGTCGTTGGCCGTTGCGCGTTTATCCGCTTCGAGACAGGTAGTTTCACGGAGAAAGTCGGCGAAAAGCATTATTTCTTCGGTGGAAATACTGGGATCGGTGGGATGGTCTTCGGCTTTGGTCAGTGTGAACATGACTAACGCCTCAAGAGGCACACGATCGACACTTCGTTTCAAACGACCTAAACGGTGTTAATCCAGCTGGAACAGGTTGCAGAAAGAAGTACAATATACCGTCTGATTCGAAGTATTGTAACGAGAATGGCGAAGAAGCCTTGATCAATCCTGGTGGAAAATCTCCCAAGAACTGTACCATACGAGAAAGTTGACCGGCTTCATCGCTTATTCCCGCCACTGGAAGGAAAAGCGACCTTGATGTGGCCATCTCGTATGTCTGGATCACAAGCGTGTTTGATTAAGTAAAGTGACATATAAGAGTACAGCGTCCCTCACCAAACATCCAAGGTTCCAAATATCGACCGGAGTGCCCCAAGGGCTTCCCAAAATTACTTCAGGAGCAGGTAATGCCTCTGGTTGGATCAGGAAAGAGTGGTGCTTCGTACTGTGTATTGTATGTGCTGTTATAAATGATTTTAAGATGAACAAGCTAGTAAGCGAGCAGGAAAACAGCTTGCCAAGGTCCAGGTCCGTCAGGTGAATATCGAGCATGTCCATGTCAGGCACAGGTGTCGGAATCGGCCCTGACACATCTTGCGATGGGTCAAGAGACGACAGAAATTCTTTGATGATCGTATCAGGGTTTGCAGGCAAGCCCAAAAGGATGTTGTCCAGGTTGAGATCTAGATTATTCTTCTAAAGTGTGGAAAAACGGATATTATGGTGGGCCGCACTTCCATGAAAAACACCCTTTAGGTTGCGAAGGTAGTCCAATCCCAATAATACGTAGAATACGATCTGCTTCATTGCATCCCAGGGAAGCGAAATCCGATTTTTGTGGCAAAGCATTCTCACACTCTGGCCTAGTACGTTAGTGACGATACATTCGTAGCTGCGCTTTACCCCAGCAGCTTCATCCACCTCCAATGTGAAGTCATCGAATAACCGGGGAAGAATGGTACTTCCTGGATGCATTTCGCCACCCGGAGCTAAACGTAGTGAAGTAGCTTCACTAGGACACTGGCAGGGAGGAACTCTGTGTCCTTTGGGTTTCATTTTTAAGCTGACATAACGGGACTGCCTATGAGAAATTGAATCATCGCCGAACAAAACGGGGCGGGGGAGGGAGAACGCACTGCTGGTCCCAAACAAGCCATGCAGTAGCTGAACCTGGCCACCAGAGCCTATTCGATGTCACGTGATAGCTGATATCGATCGCGGACAACACTTCCTACTCTGACAGACATTTGTCGTGATGAGGTGGTAGAGTTCGCCAAGCTGGATATCCTGGCAGCTATATTGGAGAGAGGGAATCGGCACAGCAACATCTTGAATGATGAACAACAGAAAGATGACCCACAAGTTTCTCAAACTCCGCCTGCCACATACAATGTCATACACAAACCCGTTTCAATTCGCACTTTTCATATGGGAGGATATAGTCTACAGATGCCCAGCCGCTATTCCAAGGTCGAAAAATAAGAGCACTTGAATTCGAGAATTTAAATTTGAGATGTGAACATGTAATCACTGCAGTGGCAGGTGCAGTTCTCAAATTCCCTACTCTTGTTTTTTCCCTCTCCATATTCTATTGCATTAATGCATATATTTCTAAGGTACTGCGCTACGAAAATACCTTCATAGCAGATTGAAGTGATGGGTAGGGATGTTTCTAAAAATATGTCCGATCATCAAAACTGGCGTCTTGATCTTGATAAGAGCTGTAACTTGTGCATACCTTGCTCTCCCCTCAATGAACCCATAATTTGCTTACTTTGGCTGGTATATCATCCTTAGAACAATTCAACTATGTTCCGTGGACGTATTCCTCGTCTGGTCGATCTGGATTGGGCCATTCAGGACTTGGCGCTCCCTCACAAACACCCATAGTCACTCATTTTGCCAAACGCTTCCTTACTTGAAATCATCTGCATGTTCACTATACCGCTCCGGGTCCTTCAAGTTCAGACTCGTCCAGCACTCAGACATCGTGGTCCTTGATATACATCTGCCTGGAACAATTCATGATTATTGAGCAAGGACCATAAAAATGATAATCGAACGAACCAGTCGAAATGAGATAGCTTCTTGCTCAATCTTGTATTCATCCTCCCATTCTGCATTCTGCAGGATGTCAATGCGGAGAGTCGGCATTGATATCAAGTGGGCCTTCGGAGCGATAGTGAGGTTCAGTACATACTGATTTACATATTGCTGTCGCCTGAGCATGGCGGCCTCGAGAATCAGAACTTCCGAAGATGGTTAAACAGGAAACTGTGACCGGAAAGTAGGAGATTGTGTCGAACTTCCATATACTTGCTTGCGTCTAGTCGTGCTACTAGTAGCCAAGCATTTAATAAAGGGGACTAACCATAGTACTGGTAACGAGTCGGTTGCCATGTTTCGCTCTACGTTCTGTCGATTGCGAGAAAATATCACCAAGAGAGGAGAAAGATCTGCGCTTCGTCCGTCCGATCCCTTTCACGCACGCCGAATGTGCTCCCATGGACTCCGCCACCCGTTGGACCGGAAATCGACAACGAAGTCCAAGCGTTGGGGGACTCTGCGGGGAGCTGAACCCCGAGGAACTGCCGTGTAGGTAGCAGTCCTCTGTCTAGTTTAAGTCCACTCAGAAGTTGTACTAGTGGTGAGCCATAGGCGCAAACCACTGGCTCAGCCATATCGGCAATAACCATCCCTGATCACGGGATAGCAGAAACCAGTGCGTCGTCCTGTGAGTAAACTGGCGGCGTCCTATGCACTTCGTTAAATGTATCGGTCATCGTTGTAAGTTCAGCATACCTTCGGCGTATGTTCGTCAGCGACCGTCTCAAGTGGCCATGTGACTCTGCCGGCTTCGTATGTGTTTGCGAAATTTCCGGTTCTTTGTCCCGTGCCGCCTCATTTCCTTTCCGGAGCACAACGGTAACCACAATAGTGTCCCACCTCACTAATGTAGGCAAGTTGGCTCTGCCAATTGGACGGGCACCCACGAAAGGCGACGATTGTTCAATATCAGAAAGATCCACATATTCGGTGCCGACGAATAGCTTGAGGAATCCAAACTCCACGTCCCGGCCCTTATCAAGGGTAAAAATAAGCGGTGCCTCACCGCCGTATCCATATCCGAATGTAATAGACCCATGAGGAGGAAGTGGCGGATCTACGTTGTACTGGCTAGTAGAAGATAAGGGGTTAAGCAGTGCTGGGGGAATGGAGGTCAGTGCTTGGCTCTGGATATGCACAGGAGAAACCTACTAATGCTGAAGTTGTTGATATCAAAATAAAATAAAGCTGGATATAGCGGTACGGAGGAGGCGTTCAGAATCTTTAGACCATACTCCTGTGCACCTGAAACCAGATCGATGACACTGTTTTGGATGAGATTATCCCCAAGTGGTTCTATTACTGGGCCCACATCTTCGTCACCCTCTCCTTCAGTCCGTTTCACCTTCGTAAACTCCAAGCGGACTTTGTTTCGAAGGACGTGATCTGTGTTAGTACGACAGAAATGCCAGTGGAAGTTGGCAGCAGCGTCAAGAACAGGGTGGAGCTTCCCAACATCGAGCTCGACAGAAAAGGGGATGCGTTGTGAACTAAAAAATGCTGCGACACTTTCGTCAAGGACTCGCATGCCAAACACGACCTTCTTGCGGTCGAGGTCAAGGGTTAGCACAGCCTTCTCCTTCTGCACTCGCAGGATTCCTGGACGATCAGGACGTACACGATGTGTCTTCTGAACAAGAGCCTCCAAAATAGGACCGAGTTCCTTATGTTCCGCAGCATAGACAGGAAGGTCGCGTCTACGTCCAGCCTTCGTTTGCAGTGCGAAGACAGGTTTATGGGTCTCGAATCGGGAGAGACTGAAACGGGGTGCCATTATCGAGTGGCGTGGATGGGCCTCATGCACAGCAAAGATGGCAAGTGGACATGATGTCCGTGAGCCATCAGGATCCTTGCATAGCGTAAACTCATCCCCAACCTCAATACCACGAATAGTGCCAGCATCCATCACATAATTGTCGCCCTCCTTTCGTACTTTGAATGCAACTTGGCCTCTGCTTCGAGCCTTAGCATTGAATAGAGTGCGATTCCGATAGAACCCTTCACATTGGGGATTTTGGCTTCAAACCAAAATCAGTCAGTCAAAAGTTCTACACGAGGCAAAGTCAGGCTCACCCAGTCAAATGGGGAAGGCGCTCGAGTAGATTAGCGTAGGTGACATTTTCAACACCAACGAGCGACAGCAACTTCAGCAATGCGGTTGTGAAGACCCCCTTTCCTTGCTCCTCGTACGCAAACTCCTTCGCCCCACACGCAGCGAGAAGAATATGAGAGCTCCGGCGGTGACACAGGAAGGCAGAGGCTATCGAGAATCCAGACCTTCCACGCTGACTGTCACTCCAAATCTCTAGATCTAGGTCTGAGGGCACGTTATTTGGTATCTTAGTGACCCGTGCCATACGGCCAGATTCTGATGCCGCACGGGTGCCAGATCCCGAGTGACAGCAGTCGAGGATGACGGTCTATACGTACAAACTTATCAATCACACGTATAATGCTATACAGTTTGGGCAGACGTACTATGTTATTACCCCATTTTTCTGCAATTCGAGAAAGTAGTGTACCGATTGTCCTATGTGTGGGGATACCGTGAGTCACCCGACCGTTGACGTTGGCCTGGAAATCGTGTGGGATGAGCATTTGGATTTTGGCACCACCAGCTTTCCAGTCCGTGGGAGCATCAACCTCGCCGCCATGACCAGCGAAGAAGATGAGGATAGGGTCCCCGCGATGAATACGTTGATCAGCTAATAAGCTATTGAACTGCTGGATGATCGCGCTTCGTGTGGCTTCGGCATTGCAGAGGAAACGAATCTGAGACGACGGAACTCCCAGGTCTGCTTCAAGATACTGCTTCATAGCGAATGCGTCGGGAACAGCGCCTTTCAGATCATGGATCTCGGGAGAAGCGTAGTTGTTGATCCCAATGATAAGTGCATATAATGGCGATCTGGGTCCTGCTCTGGAGCATGCATCACTGTCCAGAATACCCGGATGCAGAAAAGTCACAAATACCTTCGAAAGGGGAATTTGGGAAATAATCGGAACCACATGTTGTTCGACGAGCTGGAATTCACTTGAATTACTTGCACTTGGCCCGGTCATTCACTTCCTAGTCACGCGCCTCACGAGTCGGCGCTTTCTTTAGGCGCTAGCACCACAGAGCCAAACATGTCAATTGCTTTTTGCTTTGCTTCGCGAACTAGTCGCCGTTCTGTTTGGTTGACGAGCCATTTAATCACCACATGCCTGGAGCGCGATAGAGGTCGGTCTTAGCGCAGGTGGGCGCGTGCTTTTTTTGGGCGGGGCGGTAAATCGGAAGTAAAGGGCAGTGCGCCACAGGATTTGAGTTGCTCTTCCTTTCCGCTGCTCTGCTCGCTACGGACGGCCACAATGCAGTGACTGGCTTGACCAATCGCCAAGTCGAGGAGCTCTGCGATGGATACCAACTTGGCGCACAGTTAGAACAAGACTGCCCGTCGATCGCCTCCGATCATTCAGGGTCGACGGAAACAAAACAAGAAAACCGCGCATCATAATCTCGCTCCCGTGCCAGTTTCTTTCTGCTCGCGGGGTAGGAGGCACAAAACACTCCTCCCTAGCGTGTGTAAGGAACACAGGGGTGGGCATCACGCAGGTAAAGACAGTTCCATAGTAGCCCATGGATCAGCACAAGCTCCTGTGTGCGAGGCTCACGCCATTCAGCATCGAGGCACCCTCACTGACCGCCATTCGGGGAGCTCGAAGGACAGGAGGACGGGGAAGGCGGATTTACTTCAACGTAAGAATTTCGACCCTTTTGCGGGTCCTTTCCTTTCCTTCCCATATTCCATACACATGCAGTCAGGCATGTTGATTATCTACATAGCGCCTCTCACCTTGGCTGTTAATCCATGAAGGACGTCTCTTCTATGTCTGCGCGTGCCAGCAACAGCACGGCAATCACATACGTCCCGCTTGACCCCTCATCATTTGTTGTCACTCAACGACCGCCATACGCCGTTTCTGAACTTAACCAGCAAGTCAATGGAAGATTATATCCACAGAACCGAGGCACCAGGGTACCTCGGTAGCGGGTCTCATTCCCACTTGTTATCGATGGCTTCACTTCCCACTCCAGATCGTATCGCCTCTGGACAGCGTGCTTGGCCCTGCGATATCGTCCAACCTCTGACGATGTCTACTGGGAGATCATGCTGCTATGTAAATAATCCGAATTGGATGCTGGTTACACGCCGTCGAGCGTATATCTGTTGTATCTCCATTAGACATAGCGCTAGCCGCAATGTTCTCCCAAAAATCTGTGTCGGAATGAGGGCATTGTTAGGAGAGGATGCCTAGGGACACTGATAGCGATGAGCTCAATGGAAGTTGGGCGCGCAGCTGTAGATCTTGTGGTTAGCCTCGAGGCAGAATGAACAGTCACGTGATCTAATGTTTATCGGACCCTCTTTGAAACTTGGCCTGACAGTGATAGGTAGGCGTTAACGCTTCTATCCTGACTCACTGAAACCCTCTCTGATTAGCGCTCACCGCAGTTTACTAAATGGAAAAAAAGAATGCCGCCAAGGTGTCGTCGAAGACTATTAAGAAAGCAAAAGCCACACAGAAAGTCGAACCCAAAGAGAAAAAGAAAGTCTCCAAATCACGGGCAGATGAGGACGATGATGCAAGATCTTGGGGCCATACTCGAGAAGGTATTATTCCTAATGACTACCAAAGCGTCTAACGAACACACAATGTGATTAGTAGATGCGACGGGAATGGGAAGCTGCGCACACGGTCACTGAAGAACTCGTAGAGGGTACTGATTCCCTTTCTCCAATATAGCTGCCAGGATGTCCAGCTTGGCGAACTCTACCACTGCATCACGACAAATGTCTTTCAGAGTAGGAAGTGTTGTCCGCGATCGATATCAGCTATCACATCGAATAGGCTCTGGTGGTTCAGCTACTGCATGGCTCGTTTGGGACCAGCAGTGCGTTCTCCCTCCCCCGCCCCGTTTTGTTCGGCGATGAATCAATTTCCCATAGGCAGTCCCGCTATGTCAGCTTAAAAATGAAACCCAAAGGACACAGAGTTCCTCCCTGCCAGTGTCCTAGTGAAGCTACCTCACTACGTTTAGCTCCGGGTGGCGAAATGCATCCAGGAAGTACCATTCTTCCCCGGTTATTCGATGACTTCACATCGGAGGTGGATGACGCTGCTGGGGTAAAGCGGAGCTACGAATGTATCGTCACTAATGTACTAGGCCAAAGTGTGGGGATGTTCATTTACATGCGGTGGCTCGCCGCTCGTTCCCCCAGTTTTCTCGGTCACTCAATCACTCACAAACGTTTAGTCTTATGTTAGAAGAAGAGGTAACCCCATCGGAAGGAACTGCGTATGCACGTACATTCTCTTGCCGCATTATCACAGATGATGGACAGTTGCCTTCGGATGATGTACCAAAGAAACTCTGCGTCAAGTTATTCGATGATACCTCAGCATCTGTTCCCAGTCCTTCAGAATACATTTCCTTGGCATGGTGGGCTCAAGATTTCCATACTGCTGAAGATACGATCTAAAATGAGATAAATGCATATATGCGACTCGAGCACGCGTGGAACCGTGACACGGTTGTGCTACGCTTCTATGGGGCTAATCGTGTGAGTTGACTTTGGGCATTGATTCACTCCCAATTTTTATCTTTATGGTAGTATATGTTTCAACGAATTTTTGGTAGATAAAAAGTGGCTGTCATGCTATCCGCATCCTTCGGTATGCTGATACAAGTCAGCTTGACTGGTCCACGGAACAGTGGATCTCCATGCCCTCGCCTTTGACATTAACCTGTGTCCTCATTGACTTTTCTCTTACTTTGCAAGGTGATCCTCACAGGACGGTTAGAAGATAGACGGTTATGGAGAAGTGGCAGACCTTGGATGAAGCAGGAATTCCGCGGAATCTGACCAGGGAGTGGTCTGGCCCTCGAGAAGATTTTTATCGAGCCTCGTATGTAATGAACAGTACAAAAGAATGCTCTTAGTTGACATATGATTCCCTCGGGATGTTCTTCCTCAGGAGCATGCTTTTTATCAGCAATACCAAAGTCAGCAATTCTAACTAAGGTCAGGACTCAGTTTTTGTACTACTGAAATACTAAACTAAGACGAATGAGTACATAAATGAGTTCGGTCCCCGATCTCCCATTAATCGTCGCCTTTTATCAGGCCTTTGATCGCCTTCCGTTTCGTCCTCACTATCCCTCCTGCGAGAACCATTCAGTGGTGCACCGGCGCTCCCAATATCGGATCGGACAGTTGATCCGGGAGCAAAGGTCTCTGAAGTGTCTACGGCATCGGTAGATCCACTAGCAGATGCTGGTTCATGGGCAACTTTCCTAGAGAATTTCAAAGGGCGGTCTTTGCTTGTCGTAGCCTCGTACAGCAGCAAGAGATATCTCTTGTTAAGACCATTGACACCTTTGTTGTCATCGCACGACTGACTACCACTGCCCGGAAGCGGTACTTCAGTCGGCCAGTTCTCCAGTTGCCATCCACGCTCGGACAGGATGTTGGGGAGCGTGGTCCAAGGTAGTTGTTTTTTCTTCACCCCGCCGAGCGGTATGTCGAGATCCTCTAACACTCGTATTAGAGCTGTTCTTCCTTCACATCTGAAGAGGGCGTACCTAGTAGTTTCGTTAAATGAACCTTGATTGCATCCACCATGAAATATTTAGAGACGTGCGCGGGCTTCTGCGGGTGGTTGACTTTTGTACGAGCCTGCGTAGGCATTTCATGATTGGGGCTATGTAGTGATAAGAATAATACATGGACATCGACAGAGATACACACTTTTCATCCTCTACATTTATATCTCTGCCCACGATTCCCGTGCCATCAGCATCATCATGGTTCGTGCTCTCGCTCACCTGCGATGTTAAGATCAATCATTGGATATATTTAGACAAGTGATAGTAGCTTACGTGCGAGAGCGATGCCTGCCCGTTCACGGTTACCACAGGGATTTCGAAGCTCAAACCTTCTTTCGCAGCAATTTCTGCCTGGCATACTGTAAGAACAGAGATGTTTAGATGACAGTGGAACGAGCTGACCAGCTCTCTAACCGCCACATTGAAAATATGTTGATGAGTGGTGTCTGGCGGCCGCCTGTGTGTCGTAAGAAGCTTCCGGAAGCTTGTGGTAGCCCTGCAAGAAATGCAACGCTTGCATTTCCATGTAGAGTGGTCCACGCTATCGGAGATACCTAGTAAGTCTATGGAAGCCGAGTGCAAGTCGATGACCTCAGGTCCAAGCTTCTGACAACATATCGGGTTTGTTGCTTGGCGTACACTGCGGATCTTAACTATCGGAGGTGTAGGTGTCACTTTTGGAAGTTCAATGTCAAACTCCCTCCACGATCCGTATTTGGGATCGAAAAAGTTGGAGAAGTTGTATATGTCGCTGACATTTTTGAATTGGAGACCATTGGCGCTGTATGCAGAACTGCATAAGTATAGAGCTCCAATCAATGCTGGGATGTCGATGGCTGAATGGGGGATTCCCGATAATTCACCTTCCTCCGTCGGTCGATCCTGAACAGTGACCGATTTGATTGTCTTCTGGGCGTGTTCCCAGTCAGGATGGGAAACACGGACAATAATGCGTCGATGTCTAGAGCTAATTGAAGATACCCATGGCAAATACTCTTTATCCGAGTCAAGGTCACCATTTTTGTGTAACACCTGGGACAACCAAGTTTCCATCCATTTTGATGCTGTGAGATTTAATATTCGCTGTGACAGCGGACAAGATGCCAACAATTGAATCCACTCCAGCCATTTTCGAACATCCTCATATCTGTCTCTATGCTTCGGTTCAAGTTCGCGGATAACCCCGCGCCAAAACAACCAAAGAAAAACAACATACAGGGCTGGGGGATCTGTATTGGTGGTGTAACCGGTGTTTGGCATGTTCGTTGCACATTCAGAGTCCTCGGAGCTCTCTGACAAAAAGCTATGAAAACTAATCCGTGGTCAAATAAGATACAGACGTGCTGCAAATAATATGATCCTTACCTGGGGCGTCCAATGGCGCATTCCTCTCTGCATAAAATCTTGTATGAAGTTGTATTAGATTCATAACTCAGACTGGCAAGTGATGCAATGTATATCCAGCGCCCAACTGTTTCTCGTGCATGCCGGCTATTTTGGAAGAGACAGATGTGTCCTGCTACTGTCGACTGATACCAATAGTCAGAACTAATGGTTGAGTTAATGAATTCTTGGGCCGGGATCGGGAACGTCACCATAGTCCCTAAGAGACTCAAGAGATCAAGTAGCCCGCGTCCCCAAATACCCCTAGAATTATCGGCACGTTGCACTGCCTCCGAGGTGGCTATGAACCAAGCTATCGCAGCGAACCGCAAGATTGGATGTATAACTGCGAGTAAACGTTTTCGCCTCTTCATCATGTGTAGACTCTCTGTGACTCCCCTTCTAACATGCTCTACGCGTCTTATAATGGCCGAAATTCCCATACGAAGATCAGAATCTGTGAGTCGCCATCCCGAAGGCGCAAAGATGTACGGCTGAGTTCGAGAGTAGCTGCGCAAATTGTGGGAAATTCTGATGTGCGTTTCATCACCGTCAGCCCATAACCAGATGTCTTTCCCTCCTTTCCCTTCCAGCAACTGCACCCAAGTTCTAAGAGCAAGGTCATGGTTCTCCGCACAGAGACGAAAGACCACCTGCCACACAAACAGAATCCGTTGGCAGTGTGACGCCTCGAATTCTGGGGTCAAGGATGACTCGGATTTTCCGAGATCCACAAGTTGTTCGTCGTCTTGGAGACTGGGTACTTGAAAGGTCATAGATTGAATGCTGGAGTCGGCAGCTTGAGCATGTACTCCAGGTATGTGGCTCCCGAAGTCGTGGGTGACTTCATCAGTCTGACGAGTGTACGACGTAGAGAATAAAGAGAAGCTAGACGAGTCGGTGCCTTGGTATCCGAGTCGTTCAGACGAGGGTAAGGACCAACGAGTGGTTTGTTCCATGGTAGTCGAACCGTTCACTAGAAACGATATAGGACCGTGAATGGGTGGAAGAATATCGGGGCCGTGACTAACGCGTTATAATGTTAGTCAAAGTCAATTATCTGGGGCGAAACGCTCGGCCCTAATAAATATGGTGAAGTGGAGCATGTTAGCGCTCAAAGGCGTCCTCATGCCCAATTCAAAACGAGGTCGACGTCTGGACGGTGCTGGGAATTTCATCAATAATGCAGCGCGGCCGACAGTCGGAAATGATCGATATCATTGAAAAGTGCCTTACTCTGACGTAATTTTGCAACAGTTAATTTGATGCAGGGTCCTCCTCCTGCAGCCAACTTGAAGATATTGTCCACATACCCGCCACAAGTTTGCCTTGTCCTCCTATGTAGGCTTCTGATATACACACGTGTAACACCTATTTGAGCTTCAGGGTCCTCCTCCTGACGATAGGTTACCGTTCAACTCTTGCATATCCGCCCTGTATCTGCCACATGTTTGGAGTAATAGGCTCCTCCTTTCGAATCCGGTTCCATCTACGAACTATAGGGTCCTCCTCTGGTCCTCCTCTTGGCAATGGTTTACCGATTGACTTTTGCATGCCCGCCATATGCCACATAGGGTAAGGGTCCTCATCCATTGCACCAAGTTGCATATGCACACATGTTTGAGCTTCAGGGTCCTCCTCTTGACAATAGGTTACCGTTCAACTCTTGCATCTCCGCCACATGCTTG
The DNA here is from genome assembly GCA_003313625.1 of Tricholoma saponaceum. Classification (NCBI taxonomy): domain Eukaryota; kingdom Fungi; phylum Basidiomycota; class Agaricomycetes; order Agaricales; family Tricholomataceae; genus Tricholoma; species Tricholoma saponaceum. Next base: position 35,007 of record QLOJ01011237.1, read on the forward strand.
CAGAGTAGGGTCCTCATCCATTGCATCAAGTCGCATATATGAACCTCAGGGTCCTCCTATTGACAGTCATTCACAATTCACCTCCATCCCCCGCATATGGATGGTTTCCTTTCGCACAAAACGAGGGCTATGAGAAATGTATAAATTCCGCTTTCTACTAGTGCATTCGACATCCCTTACACTCAGCATTGATGTGGTCTTCTGTACGCGTTATTCTTCGACTTGCCCTCTCTGTTACTGGCTACGAAGCTGTCCTGAAGGCTTCCACTGAGGTTATTCACATCAAACCCCTAGTCAAACAACTGACAGAACGGCGCAAAATGGCGTTGTCGATCGTGAGCCCCAACGTCTAAAATAAAATAATGCTTTCGCTTAGTTCTATAATCGAGGAGCTCTTAGCCCTCTTAGCGTACGTCGCATCACCCGGCGCTCGAAACAACCAGCCTCCCCTAATTATCTGAGTCGGGTAGGCTATACATCCATGCTGGGAGAATGGGAGCGGCTGGATACGCTGTTGCGTTCATCCTACTCACAACTAACATCTCCGCAGTCTACGATGGCATCGGCGACGATGTGTTTTCGGTTAGTTTTTCGATCCTATTACAGATTTTCCCATCACTCACCAAATCCGATTGCCCAGACACACGTCGACGCTATTGGCCCGGCTGCGTTCAGCCTCATCAATTCGCTCCCAGTACTCATCGTTCGAGGTCTGCTGTGCTTTGAGATGGTCAAAATATCTCCGTCTGCGGTGGTTGGCCTCCTCCTGGTGATTCTTATACTGTCACCTGGGCTGCTTCAGATTTTAGGTGAAGCGATCACATTATACCAGGCATCGCACTCGAACGAAGACAGTCCTGAGGCCCCCAAGTAAGTGAACATCCTTGCGAATGATTATTGATTTCTCACCAGTGGACCATGCAGTAGCAGTGCTTGATTGATCCACCCTTTGTCGATTTTGAACTTGGTCGATATGCACTGTAACGAAGGCAATTAGAATATAGTCTTTCAGCTAGTTGTAGCAGTGTATGATGGTAGCTCAGAGTTTGACGGTGGGTGGGCGTATACGAGCAGAAAATGAGACTAAAAACATTGTAATCTCGTTGCTAGCAACCTTACAGAAGAGATTGAACGCGACGTCGACAATGCAATACGGCGTCTTAGTAGCTGAGATCTCGCGTGGCAGTGAACGCTATGTATCACAAAGTTGAATGATTGATTGAAATGTTGAAGACGTAGATCACATGTTCAACTTCGTCAATTCCCGAGTCACCGTGACGATTAACGGTCTCGATACCATTCTGGCAGCCAACTATTCGGGCAATGAGATATCAAGTCTCTACCGCCTTGCATGGGCTCACCATTCCACGAATCTTCGATAGACTTCTCCACAACACTGCTGCCTCGTTTAATACCAGAGGTTACAAGGGCTTTTATCAAGTATGTTTTGCTTTACTTTTATACAGCGACATTGTTCACACCTTTGCTCAGATGCGAGACTTGTGTCTAGCAACAGCAAAGAGTAATGTAGGCAATTGCTGAACCCGACAGTTGCCCATGTTTAAGCTCAAGCTGAAGCATGCCCGAACACGTCAAAAACCTGAAGCTTTCAATCCGACTGTCTTATTCGTGTGGGGGCAATAAAGCGTAATTCTGACGTGCGCGATATTATTTTTCTAATTGTACTCTAGCTGAATTTTGAAAACATTTTCAGACGGTCGAGAATTATAATTTCGGGCCGATTTATTGAAGTAACTCAAGAACGAGTTTGCGGGTGATCACTTCATCGCCGAAAGCCAGAAGATCAAGGTAGGCCCTCGACTTTCGCTCGTATCGAGTCATTCAAATTGTCATTATCACCAGGAAAGCACGAGGTTCACTATTCCGTACTATCTCAACCCTTCGTAATTTTAGTGAACTTAATAGTTTCCGGACGTCGACACGGAGAATTGGCATCCGCACTGTACACTAACAGTGCGCTTCACTCTTTTGCTTCGGGCAACCAAGCGACCGGCATTAGGCTAGCGATGAAGAATTTGCAGCCTGCAAGGGTTTCTGGGGATTGACGAGGTGTGCGCGTTCTTTCGCCAAGGTCGTCGCAGTAGTAAACCCGACCCCGTCTCGTACCAGTCTTATCGTACCAGCAATCTTCCTTCCTTGAATATTACTACGACCGGCTGCTACCCATGAGCTGGGTTCGACACCGATGAGTTCCTAGTTCAGGAGGTTGATCTGGGATTCTCAGCGCTCAAGCTGCATCACTTTCGCCAGCTGATATCCTTCTGTAACTGCGTTGAGAATTTGTCCGTTCTGGCATTTTCGTATGTAATCTCCTACTGGGATATAACCTTTTAATTTCTAAATTTCCTTCAGCAGATCTAGCCAAATTCTCGTAATCTTGGTGATTATGTTACCAGTCGCCTTGTGTTTCAAATGCCTGAAAGGGACACTAGTAAGGTGAGCAATGACAGGTCATGGACTTGATTATGATCAATGAGCTCGACGTAGAAGATTCCACTATGGATTGTAGGAAAGAAGGGAAAAACTTCCGTTCTGGACCCAGGCTGCATCATTTACTGATACCACTCGCTGCGTTGCCGGTACCAGACCAATAGAAACTCTCCAAACTGAGGTAGGTATTAAGACGCTATCTCCTCGATCATCTCCATTTCTTCCGCACTATCGGCGTTTATGTCTTCAAGATGCTATGTTCAATCCAAACCACCACCAACGGCGCTTCTTTTTTTTCCGTGGTAGATCCGGTTATATGTATGCGATGGTGTTGGATGGTCGTGTACCTATTGCATAAAAGCATACTTGTATTATAATCAAGACGGTGGGGTTACAATAACATACTTAAGACGTTGCTCGGCTACTCGGTGTCGTGATTACATTATTCATAAAACCCTAAGAGGCTAGATGAGACTGCGACCTACATGTCAACTTGTTTCAAGTCACTCATCATTGAACTTTGCAAAAACGTGCAAATCCCATGATTCCCTTCATCAAAGCGGATGCTATCTTCTGACTTACGTACCCGGTCGGCTGCACCAAAATCACCAAAAATCATGCCTCCATAGCGCATAGTGCATATTGGAGCCTAGGGCATCCGCAAAAGTTGGACGAGGCGTTGTGGTGCGAGTGAGTGTTCAACGTTCAACGTTTAGCACCGCCAAGTCACTCACCAGCAGCATTTACTTAATATGGTTACTCAAAGTGAGTGAAAGTTTGGTCCTATGATCCGCCATTACTGCGCATGCTGTATAGAAGTTATATATTTACTCGGAAAAGCTGTGGTGCACCCAGGGTGGACGTATTTTCTTAATGCTCAATCTCCTCGGATTGCTTGCTGTCGGCGCGTTAACGACCCTCGCATATTCAGTGCTCACTCCCACACAGGCACGCCAAGACATTACACCACAACTCGAATCCAATTCAAGCTTGAACGACCTCCCCTTAGAACTCATCAGTGAGATTATCCGCCATCTCCATCATCATGACACGACACTTCGGTCGTGCAGCCTTGTATGCAGAACTTGGGTTCCGCTGAGCAGGTATCATCTTTTTTACCGCATCCACCTGAACCATTCCAATATATCAGCATTTGTCGTGCTTCTCAAATCGGAGTCTGGTTCATCGATAGGCACGTTTGTCCAACAACTTGCAATATACCGGGAACAGTCACATCCCCCCTGGATGAGGGAAATCCTCCCTGTTCTTTCATCATATCTCCATCCCACGTCTCTCTACCTCAACATCCAGAACTCCTTTCAAGGCGATTACGCGTTGTTCATGTCTCAAGAATTCCAGCTGTATAGGGAAGACTTGTCTGTCTTTCGCGATGTCTTTCGGGAGACAGTGCGGCTGAGCCTTTCGCTGAATTGCAGCTCATTCGAGGAGGGTGGTCGGATTATCTGCGCTTTCCCACTGTTGGAGACGCTTGAGCTCCACGGTGACTGGTTCCTTGCGCGTAAACCATATGTCCCAAGCAATCCTCCGCAACTTCCTAGCCGTGTGCGCAGCATATCGTGTTTCCAAGGAGGTTCACCTTTCTTTCTCTGGCTACTTCGCCAGCCCCATCCTCCATCTGTTTCAAGCCTTTCCCTTCGAGATACATATGTCACGGAGACAGTCAGATCATATCTCCAAACCCTTGGAGGGACCCTACGACACCTTTCGTTTGAGCCGAATTTCCATCAATCTACTTCAAACCTAATCGATGTTTCTCATAATGTCGGACTGTGCAGCATAGCCCTTTATTCCCAAATTGACATCATCTCGGTTGCATTCCAGTTGCTCTCGCAAGTTCGTTCCACAGATATCGAGAAGGTCGAGATAGGACTTAGTGAACATGCGTTCACATCGAACTTCATGGATCTAGGACCGCCGGAACTTTGGTCAAGACTGGATGCCCTTTTGTTAACACCTCGATTTTCTAAACTATGCGAAGTTATGATCGCAATACCCTCGCTTTCCTTTCATAAGATAAGGAACCTGCTTCCCTTGTCCAATACCCGTGGAATTCTGTGTGTTCCATCCCACGAGCCTATATGTGTGTATATTGCACTAATGCTATTTATGTGCATGCATTCTGACCGTTATTCCATCACGCAGGCGATTTGATCCAAGCGAAGGATACTCCCCCGCGCTTTCGGTAGTTGAAGATGAAATGACCATGACACTCGACACTCGACACTCGAAGGTGTGGACATAGATCGGCAGTCGCGCTGAATGCCA
>QLOJ01011239.1:0-19034 GCA_003313625.1 Tricholoma saponaceum
GCGGAGCGGCTTAAACCTTGGGAAAGTTGCCAAGGCGTGCGCCAAGGAGGAACCAGCAACACCGGCGCCTACGATCACAACGTCGTAGTAAGAAGTGTGCATAGGCGTTGTGGTGGGCATCTAGTAAATGCAGAAAGCAAAATATACTATGACGAGGGTCATTATTTAATGACGAAGGCTGATGAAACGTGATTGGGGCGAGGAGCTGCTGCACTAGCGATATGACGCCGTCTAAGCTGTCGCTTCTGGGTGAGATCGCGTTGAACGAGAGTGCGTTCCGGTGAAACGAAGAAGCCGACTGGAATGGAAAATGTGCCCTGCTTCGTTGTCATTGAATGATACTTGCTACACTTATTGCCAAGTTTGAAGACGTGATTTACTTTAATTTTGGCCAGAGTATCGGGTGTGCTAGTGGCATTAAAATGGTGTGTACGGTGCACGAGCAGGACCAGGTCAGTACGTGCTCGAAACTTCCTGATATCCGCCCTGGTGGGGTCCCACCCAGTCACAGACTGGTGACAATCAATCAAGAATCGTACCAAAATCTGTTATACCTGTATTTGCATCGCATAAAGTTTGCGCAACTTCAAGTTGTTTTGGATTACATATATACATACCTTTGTGATCACCTCAATGTGTCTGGTATGTAGCCTCATGCTCGATATCCCCGACAACAAGTACGGTATGCTTTCCATTTTGTTCTTTTCCCTTCAAAAATTTTGCATATAATGTATCATATAACTTCATCGATGCATGTCAACTCGGACTCAGTACATATGATTATCTATTGTCTAGCCTGTTGGTTCCATTTTTGTCGTCTTTGGTCTCGTTACATAGATTTCTGCCATGCACGCTCCACCCGCATGTTATGAACACTGGAGACATAAAGCCTGACATTTCAGGTTAGATGCCAACTGATCTAAGATTCTTGGAGGAATGTAATGGACGTACAACTGTTTCTTACCACTATCAACTGTGCCGGCTGGTAGACTTGTTAAAGAATGACTCGGAGTTATGTTCCCCAAGTCACTCTTTAAATCTGAGAATTGTTAAATTGTTGAAGGTCAGCCTGAGGGCTCCAGCAAAGTATGTTTGAGAAACTTCACCACTTTGGTTGGTAACTTGAATAGATTGCGCTTCACTCTTCAGTTCAGTCATGGATGAGTTCATGGACGAAAGCGGCAGTTTAGTCAATGGAGTTGATGGGTTGGGATAGCGCAGAGGAATGTGCTTGAGAGGCCTAGTTTACATTTATACCCCAGATGAACGTGACTAAATGCATGGAGGAAGAAGCTAGCCAGTTATCTTTACGTTTTACTTACTAGTAGAGACTCGGACTAGCTTCTCAATACGAATCTTCCATGCACTAGAAAATTCTGATACTCAAGGACGCATTCAAGAAAAATAAGATTTATTGACACAGATCAGGACAAGAGCTAGCCTGCACGCAACAATTATTATCAAGAATATGGTCCATGCGACTTATGGTACCCTGTCAAGTTACAAGATTTTGGATCTTGAGGGCATCCCGACGTTTGTTGGGACTACTTGGTACAACATCACCTCCGCCTTCAACTACAAGGTTTTTGAGGTCAAGCTTTTTGCAGATCCAATTGTCGTTGCATACAGGTAGGTGCTGCTGTTCAAACGCGTGAATTTTAGCTGGTCCACCATCCCAGTAAGCATCGCGTTTGTTCGACTCCGAATTCCTGTTAGACTTGAAGCACTTTCAATCTTCCTTGAGATATTATCACTCACGTATGTGCTTGAGGATCGAACAGTGTGTATGTCCCATTCCTGCCCTTAATTCCTAGCAGTGTATGGAGTTAGAATTACAATTTGACCAAAATGCGATTTCATCCCTTACCTTGAAGATCGCAGAACAACATATGATGACCAGAATAGAGGAGAGAGAAATGCGCGAAGGCATGAACTGCCTTGGTAATGTCGTCCTGTGCTTCCCCAATGTCATCACTGCCCGTGAATTTTCTGACACCACCATCGAGTTTCCCACATGGTAGGAGTCGTGTGGCTAAGAAAGGTCGATGAGGGAGCCTGAAACCATCAGAAGAGACCGAAGCCTTCAGCTCTCCAAGAATGGAGTTTTTGTAATTGAATTTAAAGTCTGTGAGCAGAAAGTTAGACATGTAAAACAGCTTCTCATTCAATGCTGACATGCCTGGGATGTGAACCCCATTCTCCTTTGCATAGCTATCAAAGCTCTCCTTGAACGCGTTGCAGTGCTCCAGGAGCTTGTATTCTGCGCGGAGATTGGATCGAACCTCAGACAACTCAACTGATTCATCCCAGTGCTGGGTTAAGACATATTCTTCACCATTAAAGCGCGCCTAACCCAGGTCCATTAGAGAACTCATCAATGGTGATCTACTATTAGTAGACACTCACATATATCCCACGCTTTGTGTATCCTTTCCCAATAAATCCCGTATCTTCGTGTGGAATCCCAGCCTTGTAAGACTCCTCGCCTGTCTGCCAGTCACTAGCAAAGTGAATCTTTTCATCTTTTTCCGATGAAATGAATGTGATTTCGCCATGATTATCCTGGACCGTGTTGAAGCGTGTGAAGATATATTCCTTCATAGGAGGATTGCGGGTCCATGTAGGAGGGATCCGATATGCACTTCTAAGATATTTTGGTCCGGAGATAGCGCTGGAGGTCAGCGTTGGTGAAGAGACATGTGATGAAGCACGCAGGTCCCGAGTCGATCGACGGGAGGTGGCGGGCCTGATAGCTGATGATGTTGCAGAACTTGTCGAGCGTTTTCGTTTGGCAACAGCTGAAAAGCCTGCACTTCGGATGTCAGAATCTGGATGCTGCAACTTCTCATGAACACATATTGTCTAATAGAAGTAATAAGAACCTTACAACAGTCTCCCGATTATAAACAAAACGAATTTCTATCATTCGGTTGTCGAGGTTTGCTTGTGAACCTAGCCGGTTTAACAGAAAATGTTTGTAGAGGTCTTGAACAGTTCCAGCCCGGTCGACATGGGCCAAAGACGACATTTGGTTGGCACTTTCATGAGCATGAATCGTTATATTGGTCCTGTCAAATATCCGACATTGTGTTAAAAGTTTTCCACGGAACAGATAGAAACCTAAGTATACCAGTCTAATTTTTCTGCTTCAGCATAGAGTTTTCCAAACTCTAACCCACCCCGATCCAACAAATCATCCAATGCTTCAGTCATAGGACGATGCAGCGTGTAGACGGAACTCAGCCGAATCGCTGGAATCTGGCCTCAAGGATAAGTATCGAGAAGTGATTTACTATTTGGCTCTTACTTGTTTGGGTTTTGCATGGTTAGCACCGCTGGATGATTCCCAGATGGTAGCGGATATCTTAATGCCAACCGATCTGATAGAGTTTTCTTGCTTTTTGTTTGATCGTTCTTTTAAGGTTTCCTTTGCCTTGCTCAGCCCTTTGTTGAGCGTGCTTTTGGTAACAGGATTTGGCAAGCCCAGGCGAGTGTCAGATGCTCTCCATTGATTTTGATAAGCAGATTCAATTATTGTAGATGCGAGCGCACTTGGACCGGATTCCGTATTGCTGTCCACAGGCACATTGATCCCAAGCACTCTTGCTGCACCTGGTAGTTTCAAGATAGCAACGGGGATAACTTCGCGGGTTTCTACAAGTCCAGGTAGCAACGTTAGAACTGATGCGCTACTGCTGCAGGCAGGGGGCATACTCAACGTGTCTGTACAGGATGTACACAGAGGACTACTGATGAAACTGCTGGTTATTCCACAGCCACCACACTGTGGCTTGTTCTAGTGGAATTTTCAGCAGAGAAACAATGCAGAAAAACAGAGTCGCACATTTAACACTAGTAGTTCGGGGGCAGACATTCCTGGGCGGCGAGCACAACATTTGTTGCATTTGTCGGCATCCAGAAGCAGTGGGAATTCATTGGCACAAATCGAGCATTTCATTGTGGGCGATAATGAAGACTAACCTGCGAACTGACATCTGAAGTGAAAAAAAAATCAGCGGATGTACACGTGAGGGATTGACATCTGTACGTCAAGATGACTAGCCAGCTTAGAACATGTTGGAAGGCGGTGGAATTGTTCATGAGTGTATGCCTTGACTTACGAGAGGCACTGGCCAAATCAACTTGGACGAACTTGAACCGTCTCCGAGTCATAATGCCCGGTCTTGCAACGGCGTTTACAGTAAGAGACTAACCGAACACTCAATCATTTCTGATCGAACTTTATTAAGCCTAAAATTGACTTGTAGTATGTCTGTATATGGAGTATCGCGGGATATCGGCTGCTATTGCGATTTTATTTTACAATGTACTACAACTCAGCAGAACTACTTTGGAACTACTGGCCTGCCCGGTGCTATCTAGCAAATTATGAGAATTCAAATGGGTTCAAGTAACGCACTCTACCCTCCGCTGTCTTTCAGATAGAGTGACTGTGACTAACTTTGAAGTTTAAACTCTTGCCATCAGTCGAGCATGTCCTCCCAAAATCGCAACCCTCAAGGGAAAAATCAGCATGGTCATGTCTGCAAGTATACTTCAAGTTGTTCTAAAAATTTTCTGAGTCATTGATGTTTTTACAGTGAAAGCAGATGATGAGACCTTGATTGCAGCCCTGCAAAAATATCATCGCCAGCTTTTAACACACAATAAAACAATATCAGAGCTTCTACTGGCTGATTATGGCATTACTATGAGGTGAGAAGAGCATTCCTGGTGACATTTCAGAGTATGAAGGCTGCCTTTAGTGAAAGAACAGTTAAGCGACGTCGTGGTCAGCTAGGCCTCTCTGGAAGCGGCGCGACCACACGCGCCATGCCATACCAAAAAAAAGAGCAGCTAGTGTTAGATGAGATGGAGAAAGATACGGCTGGGAATCATGGATTGAAGATGACGCAGCATAGAATTGCCCATCACACCGGTCACCACCTCACTCGAGATTTCGTTTCGGAAGTGATGCATAAGCACGACAGCGAAGGGTTTAAGCGGCGTGATCCAACCGCGAAAAAAATACATCGCTCGCCAAAAGTACCAATCGGGATTCATGAAAGATGGGCTGGGGATGGACACGACAAACTGTATGGAATAGGCTTTCCAATCTGGGCAGTTGTGGATGATGCTACAGGAAGATGGCTTGACGCGTGGGTGGTGCCCAGCAATCGTATGGGAGCCATTATCGGATACCTGTTTCTCTGTTTAGTTGAGAAATATGGTGGTAAGCCAGCCTTTGTTCAAGCTCATATTGAATGCGTTCTGATGACAAACGCTTGAAGGCATTCCACTACAATTTTCCACTGACTGTGGTTCAGAAACGACCCAGCTATACGGATTAGTTAATGCTCTCCGGTATTTGAATCTAATTACATTCTTTACCAATTCTCCTTTGCAACTTTCGCCAGCTCGATCTTCCATCCAGAATATGATGGAAATGAACTTCCGGCACATGTCTACATGCGAAGCGTGCACAACATCTCCATTGAGAGACAGTGGCTAAAGCTCCGTCTCCATTGGGGTGATACCGCCGTCTTAGACTTTCAGAAGGGAATCGATGATGGTCTTTACAATCCTCAAAATGCTCAAGAATTGTACGTGTAACCTACTTGAAGTAATGCCCTTACTCATATCAACTGCATCTGTAGCGAACTTTGCCAATGGCTCTGGCCAAAATACTTACGGCAGTCAATTGCGGAAGAAATGGTTATCACAAACGGTGCAAGGATGCGAAAGGATAAGAACAAGGCTGGCCCCTCAGGAATGTCTCGTGATACTGCGTTTAGCTTGCCCGCAAGTTGGGGCGGGAAAGACTGTCTACTGCCGATTGAGGATATGGGCGTAGTAAGGGAGTTGAAAGAAGCAATGGGTGGCGACGATCTATTGCGGTTTGTTTCGGCAGAATTTGGTGACCGCGCTCAAGCGGCATATGATACTCTTAACATCGAGAACTTAACAGGCGCTAATATCTGGCACGTCTTTCAGGAGTTACGCCCGTTGGTTGGTATTGAAGTAGCTTAACAATGCTTACTTATCAATTAACTAGTCATTTTAACCTTACATAGTTATCCTTTGCAGAAGTGGTATATACTAAATGTGTTCGAATAACACCAGTTTCTGAGACTGGTTCGCTCAGTCGTCTTTCATTTGCAAGAGGCTGATATCAACGCAAATTATAAGCAAATCATAATTTACAACCGGGTAATGATCAAAGGAGGTGTGAGACCGGGGGTTACGCCGGGATTTTCAAGGAAAGTTCTGAGATGATTGAATGGCGGGGAGAGGTGCGGCTGCATTTCGGACCCTGGTGAGATTTCAGATGGTTTTGTGGGATGTCAAAACTGGACACACCTGGGATATCACACTTCGTGCGCCTCCCGCTCCCTCTCCGTCCCTAGTCTGGTGATTTTTGGGTTTGTGGTTGGTGCCGTTGTCATTGCTCGGTGATATTGGCGTGGTGTTGCGGATGGCGCCAGTGGCGTTATTGTTGGCCTTGTCGTTGTCCATGCTGGTGGTGTCCGCGTCGCGTTGCCAATGGTGCGGTTGGGGTCATTGTTTGCGTTGCTGTTGGCGCTGTTGGCGTTGGCATTGGTGATGATGGTGCGGCGTTGCCGATGGTGCGGTTGGCGTCGTTGTTTGCATTGCTGTTGGCGCCGTTGGTGTTGTTGATGCCCTAGTCGTTGACGTTGTTCATGCTGGTGATGTTGGCGTCTTTGTTTGAGTTGCTGTTGGCACCGTTGGCGTCCTTGTTGGCGTTGTTGGCGTTGCTGTTGGGGGCACTGTCGTTGGCTGGTGATGTCAGCGCTGTCGGCGTTAATATTGGCATGGTTGTCGAGGTCATCCGTCCCCGGTGGTAGGAGAGGAGTGTAGTACGGCGGCGGTTGGGGCCCGCGGCGTCTCATATCGGCATCTTTTACTTTGGAATCTAGAACGTGAAAGGTGAGTTATTTTATATAATGAGAATGGAAAAACAACGTATCGCGTTTGGGCCCAGGGTTCCAAGCTAGGCCAAGGCGGACGACGCCCGATAATTTGTAATCCATCACTCCCAGCCTCACTCCCCGGTTGGATGGGAAGGATTCAGGGTTGTTTTCTGTCCCACTGCATTTGGACCTAGATAGCGAAGGGTAAAAAATTAGTTACTTCATCACGGCAAGAAAGAAGAAACGCCAAACTCCCTGTGGACCTCACCACAATCAAAGGGAGCGGCAACATCAATGGGTCGTCAAGCAAACATACTGCTCTGTCCCGTGACCTTTGAGATGCGTTTTCTTTTGACATGTAATCATGTGACATGACAAAGGAGACGCGTCTTTGAAGGTCATATGTCTATTAGTAAGACATTTAGGGGTCACTGTCAGGCGTTGGCAAATAAGCAGATCTCGAGCCCACTTACTCCTTGGATAGTTTCTCAGATGGACCTTAGCGAGATAGGTAAGTAACCGTTTTGTTTTTGTTCAACACTCAACAGGTTGCTCTACCAGGCAACTTACCTGCGAATGAATTGAATTGTATTCCGACGACAACTTCTCATTTCGGGTCGATGACACTTTCTGAGGTTCCCGACCTTGATGCCGTTGGTGAGCCCGGCGTTTTATGTGGAGTGTGATATTTTAGTGATGTTTGCGGGCCTTTCCAGGCAACTTACCTGCGAGCGAATTCAATTATATTCCGACGATGGCTTCTCATTCCGGATTGATGATGACACTTTGTGAGGTTCCTAACCTCAAAGCATTCGGTGAGCATCACATTTTATCTGGATGTGATATTTTGGTGATGTTTTGGGGCATTGGTACTCAGAAAAGCGGGTCAACTCACGGTCATTCTTTGGAATGCCACAGGGCTTACAGTTTTCCAGTTTGTAAATTATCTTGTCTTTCTGGGGATCGCATGCATGCCGACATGTAGTGACCTCGCTGACTTCATACATTCTAATCACTGGCTTGGAGCATTCCGTGGTCTAGAGTCACTGGGATTCGTGATGAAAAACCGTGCATCAGTACATGCAGCATTTACATGTGTCCACCAACACCTGGATAGGCATTTAACGCAAGCAGATAAAGAACTCCTTGGGTTCAGCCCCATCTTCACAGAACATCTGCTATGCAAGGTTGTATGGTGGACACGGCATGTGAAAGACGATACACACAAGAGCCTTGAAGCAATGGGGACCAGCATAGAGGAAGAATCTTGGATCTGGGAGGCTGGATTGAATATTTCTGATCATACTGCTTTTCCTTTTCCACTCCGGACCAGTGACTCCAGCTTAACAAGGCAATTGTGGGGGTGGGAAAGATCTATCACAGCAACACTCAGGAGAGCTCTGGTTGAAGGGACTTGGTTTCCAACTGTTGAATGCTGAGGAGTGCCACGATGCAACGCGTTAGTAATGAGTCATATTGGTACTTTGATCTCGCAATGATAATATTTAGCGGTAGAAGACCCATTGTATTTTGTAGAATCCGATTCTCACTATAATTACTTATTTGCATTTGACCACAATCTCAGTCACTCGTAACACTACCCAAACCTAGCGGTACCAGGACCCCGAAGTTCTGTCAAAAGTTGACGTGTTCTAACCATATCCTGACCTGGTCCTGCTCGTGCACCGTAGGTGTGTCCCTGGAAGAAGACCTTATTAGTTTCACTATTGAAACTTACCCACTACTTACCGCGGCGGATCGTGTATGGAAGATTGGAAGTTAAACTTCATCTGTCAAACTGCTGTTATCAGGAATCGCATATGTTCGAATGGGGATCGCTTACCTTTGACAGAATTTCGTCTGGCGCAGAAGTAGAGTAGTATGCAGACCTTTCGATATATAGCGTAAATACACGAGTGGCCCGGGTGCATGAGTGCGGAGAAAGACTCGGGCTGAGACTCGGAATTCAGCGTCATTCGTCAACATGATCCTTAGTAAAATTCACACGGGTTCCGTCCAAGCCCCATATGCATCATGGAAACTACTTGTCGTGCTGGAACGTTCCCGAGCCCTACGAGCGCTGCCCGATAACGAAGAAGGATTTCACCACACCACACAATCGACCCTTATCTTTCGGCTGGCGCTCTTCTGTTACGTGGATTGGTATTCTACCAAATTTTCCAAAAATTTTCACTATACTTCGGAATCGAAGTTCGAACGGCGATGTACAACTTGACGGTTTAACTTGGAGCGCAAAATGAGTTAGAACGAAGCCACACAACCCCCCATGGATCCTAAGAAATCTGCCACAATCTCTCTGCCAGCCGTCATGCCAATGGCTACACTTGTACCCGAACCGTCCGGTATATTTCCTCTCACGTTATTTGACGATATGTCCGCGAATGCTGGCATTGTTATGGGATGGCTTGTTGAAGGAACACTTGACCTGAAGCTCATCTCTGGCGCTTTGGATCGACTAGTAACCAAATGGCCTTTACTCGCTGGGAGGCTTGAAGCCGCCACCGATAATAATGTAACGCTTCAAACTGATTGATAGAACTTTCGGAAGCTAATTTCACAATATAGAAATCTAAATACCAAATACGATTCCCGCTACGTACGTGGCCGAAGCAGTACCCAACGTATACCCTCACGTCAACCGTCTCCGCCGTGCCTATCTCCTCCTTCGTTTCCCTTCCACTTCCCGTCTTTTCTGCTTCGCCGCCAAAATCCCTCTTCCTTCACAGCTCCTCTCCCAAGTCATCAGCCACGTGGGCGTCCAGGGGCCACCCGCTTACTTGCTGGCACATTACGTACTTCCCGCATGCAGGCGAGGAATACACTTGCGTCGGGGTTGCGTTCTCACACGGGCTTTTTGATGGCATGGGCATCTCGTACGTCGTGCATGCACTCGAAGCGGAGATGCTTGGACGCGATTGGGAAGTCCCACCTTCTCCTCACGAAGGTTTGAATGTTAATATGCTTCAGGAATCGTTGGACGGTTTGAGCCAAGGAGAAGACAGGGGTATCGACTCCCAAGCTATCTACAGCGGTGTCACTGCTGCTACTACTTGGACCGTCGTGGTATTCTTTCTGTGGCATCTTTGGCAGCAATGGTGGCACTGCGCCGAGGGCCGAGTGATAATACTGCCTACGAAGGCATATAGTGGCCTTGTCGATAGGACGAGAAATGACTTGGAAGCTGAAGGGATACCCAACGTTCGGTTGTCTACAGGAGACATTCTCGCAGCTTGGTTTTTCAAGGTACGTTTCGTATCTGGTTAAACTAAAATTGCTTCCCTTACTGTGTAACATTTGCTATAGACGATATATTCAGACGGAACTCCTTCTCAGAGCATTGTCCATTGCTCCAACATGGCGTCAATTAGATCTTTCAACTCCGAACGCCTCAGACGCTATCCATTCAATTGCTTTTTGCCCATTCCTTATCCCACCATCTCGGTAGGAGAGCTGCAGTCCATGCCTCTACACGTCCTCGCACACTCCTTCGCGATAGCGCGAAGCTCCTTGTCCATGGTACACCCACTTTCGTTGTACAGGACGCTCGTCAACGGTTCACGAGACAAAAGAGTTCTAGGGTTTCTCCCTTTCAATCCCGACGCGAACGAAACTCTTACCATGTCTAATATGTCGGTTGCTCGCATCGTCGATATTGATTGGACTGGAGCCGGCGGGAAAACTACCGTTTGCCGCTATAAGAGTATCCTAAGCGATAATCCCGTCTTGATCTCTAACATTCTTACAATTGCTGGACGTACACATGATGGAGGAATTGTTTTAGATGTCGTTCTCAACAAAAAGCGTCTCAACAGGTTGGAAGTTGAGGTGCAGAAATTGATTGATGCTGGAGGATAACATTCTATTCTCGTTGGATAATTCGGCCCCAGCCGTTTTTGCTTCTCGTTAATACGCGTTTTGGACAATTGTGATGTTCGAGCGTAAAAGTCACTAGGTCTCGCCTCCAGTATATTCCATTACTTTTGCATGCACAGAAGAGCGAGAAAAGTCTTTGGCATCCCCACATTCTATGCGACAGTTAGTGTCACCAGGGATCAATCGCTCAAGAGGAATACCGATCAGTCAATACATTGCGGATCCACGGATTTAACGCTCGTGTTAGCAGTTGTGCCTTACATAAATATGACACTCGAAGTCAATCAGACGGATGACTGTCACTCCGTCAGGCACCTTTTTTCTTCTGCTAGATTCTGGATTACTTCGATTTATGGAACTCAGCGTGCCGGAAGCATGCGAGGAGGCCAAATCCTCGGCGTTCACCTATCAACGTTCAAAGGTGTCGTTCTCAATTTCCACACTCATTCTCCAGATGTCGACTATCCTCAGTTTTTTCTATAGGCTGTACAGGGTACGTGGTACCTCTTCATTTTAACTGACCTCAAACGTGCCTATCACAGACGATAAACCCTCCTCAACCTCCAACGAACCCTACATTCAAGCCGATCAGGTTTGGCATTCTCGGCGCAGCACAAATTGCCCTGCCAGCATTAATCATTCCTGCCAAGAGTCACTCCGAAGCGGAGGTCTATGCAATCGCGGCTCGGGACGAGGAGCGTGCCTTTGCATACGGGAAGAAGTATGAAATCCCAAAGATCTATCCAGGCAATAATGGGTATCAAGGTGTGTATCAAGTTTTTTAAATCGTTAACTAGGCAACGACCCATTGGGCGGTATGATATTTAGATCTATTGGACGACCCCGACGTAGACGCCGTGTATATTCCTGTAAGTGTCCATTCATCGATATTCGGACTTATCTGACAGTAGTATTTTACCCCACAATCCAGTTGCCAAATGGTTTGCATTATGAATGGACAATGAAAGCGCTCGCAGCAGGCAAGCATGTTCTTCTGGAGAAACCTTCCGCCAACACAGCCGACGAAGTACGAACGATGTTTGAGCTTGCGGAGAGAAAAGGTCTTGTTCTTCTGGAGGCATTTCACTTTCGGTACACGGTTGTTTCAGTCGTGCGACCTATCTCTGATTTTTGTGAACATAGATTCCATCCTGCAATTCAACGGGTCAAGGTAATAATCGACTCCGGAGAGTTGGGTGTCATCAAAAGTATTTCGGCGATGTTGATGTTCCCGAAGGCAATCAAGGAGACCGATATTCGGTATAATTTCGACCTTGGAGGAGGCGCACTCATGGACATGGGCTGTAATAATTACTTTTGATCAGTCTCTCTCGCGCTAAATATCTTTTCGTCAGGCTACACGATTAACTGTATTCGATATCTGTCGTCTTCGGACCCATTATCCATATTATCCACAACTTGTGAACCTTTCACTCCTCCATCATCAGCTCCGGATTTCATCCCTAAAATCGATCGTCGAACGACTGCTACGCTAGCCCTTCCGAACAACATAATAGCCACCCTAGACTGCGATCTCGGAATCCCGCATTACCTCGGCTTCATTCCACATATGCCACGGCTCGGCGTCGTCGTCGAATGCGAGGGCGGTAAGGTTGAGTTGAATAACTACGTCTTGCCGACCATATACCACTCGGTCAAAGTATGCGCCCGTGATGGGAAATCCAGAGTTGAGAAGGTTTACACTTTTACTGATGCTGGGTTGGATGCGAAGGGCGAGGACTGGTGGATGACCCATCGCTATCAGTTGGAGGCGTTCGTAGATCGTCTGAAAGGAAGGAGGCCTCAGACGTGGGTTTCCGCGGATGATTCGGTGAAGAATATGGAGTGGATTGAGAAAATATACGAGGAGGTTTGTGTCCCTTTGCATTCGACCATTGTTAGACTGATGTTTTGGAGATAGATTGGGCTTGGAAGTCGTCCAAAGTCCTCTTATGTCCCGAAATCGGAATGATTTCTCCCAAGTGAACTACGTATTCCTTTAGGATTCATCATAGTCTTCATAGAGGCATGTTACTGTAGCACACGCCCGTACTCAAATCTATCTGGTCTAGGTGCACCCTTGATCGTATCTAGAGTAAGTATGGAGAAATAGTTTACCAGTCTGCAAATGTACAGCGCGGTGGATCATGCACCGACTGCCGGTGGTACCGGTAATGACTCAGCCCTCAGTATAACCATCATGAGCTATACAAGTATTACCCTTTTCCGATGTCCAGATTTCAATTTATCATGAGAGATATTTCTTAGAGTAATCTCAGGCCAATGGTCATCATGATGGATCGTGTCAGTTCTTTGTCTACTTGCGCATGTCCCACAGTCGAAAGGTTGAACTTGGGCCCCTCCGAAACTTTCGAACGAACGTTTCCCTTAGACTTGAATCACTTGACGCACCAGGTAACCTCGATGCGGCAGCTGCAATGACTGTGCCGACGCTCCTGGCACCACCAATCAGCCTAGTGGCACCCGCGCCCCCCATTG
Source organism: Tricholoma saponaceum (assembly GCA_003313625.1). Taxonomy (NCBI): domain Eukaryota; kingdom Fungi; phylum Basidiomycota; class Agaricomycetes; order Agaricales; family Tricholomataceae; genus Tricholoma; species Tricholoma saponaceum. The sequence goes on from QLOJ01011239.1 coordinate 13,326, forward strand.
CTGCACTCTGACAAAACGAAAACAAACTCCCGGCCTGGGCGGCGCCGATTGATGACTGCCACCCTGCTGCTAGTGAACCCCCAACTGGACCTAAAGCGCTGAATCCGATAGCACCGAGAACCGGCATGGTGATAAACGCGGCAAAGCCGACGGTTGCACTAGTTACTTCCAGCGCAAAGCGGGCAGGATTGTCGTGCACGTATTGTTGGAATTTTCCGAGCGTGAAGTAGTGCCCGAACTCCGCACTCCAACAGGTGTAAAGTAAAGGTGTAAAGGGCGGGGGGAGGGCTTCTACGTCCTCCGGAAATTGAGCTGCCTTGTAGCGGGCCTGTACTGTGTAATCAGCCTCGAAAGGTTTGTGGCTGGTCATAATTTCATAAAGAAGCATGCCCAAAGCAAACTTCTCGGCCCTCCAGAGGCGCTCCTCCAGCGGGAGATCGGAAATGGTGGATGGGGGGATACGGCAGTGAGAAGGGTAATTACTCGTTTGGTAACTTTGGTACTCAGCCTGAGCATGCACTGGCTCGGCATACACCTTTCCATCCAGGTCTAGGATGAAGGCCAATGGGCGAATGTGCGTGGCGGCATTAGGAGTGGGGTGGATCAACTTGATGCAGTTGAGGATCCAGTGCAAGCGAACATCCCCATGCTGCAGTTGACTGTCGGATATATCTGCAATGGCGAGCAAATTTCCGTCATCATCTCTTACTCGGACACGACAGGGAACCTCGTCTACATTGCCAGGGGACTCGGACATGGATATAACTTCAGGAGGAATCGGATCCATATCTTTGATGTCCTGATCCAAACCGAGGACTTTCAGAACTTTGTCAAACGGGTCTTTGGATGCGGCCATCGAAAATGGTAGTGCCAGACTTTTTTAATCTAAGACAGGCACTCGTTTAGAGAGTAGTGTTGGTACCGGCTTGAGGACAGGATGGGACTGAATATCTTTGCGTGCGAGCTCTGCCTCATGTTAGCCTCATGTTTGTGGCATTGAGTCACCCCTTGACTGTGCTTTGTCGGGCTACGGCGATTGCCGGGGATAACATCCATCTCATCATAACGTCTATCCGAGGTACCTTCTCGTTGCCTTCTATTCTAACTTCTGATAGGTTATATGATGTTTTTATTAGCACCGTATTCTCAGGCGGTCATGATTACGACAACTTACAGGTTCAAGTTGTACAGAAATAACGAGCGATACAACGGCAGCGGATGGTATGATGCTGAGACGCCAGAAGTTGGAACGGAGGTTCGATCGCTCCTGGCGACTTGACTTGGCGAGCTTCCACATTTTGGACCAGGGAACAGTCGGCATCGGCACAATATATAAATTTAACGTAGTCTGATGGGTGTCCGAGCCAATCATGCTGTCAATTACCTCACAACGTGGTCAAGATCAGCATCAAGGGTAAATAGAAATAGTATGACATCATGGTACCCACTTCTGCGAGATTCAGTTGTTTGGGGTTGGGAGTGGGAGACATGAAAGGAACGTCTCTGATCGCCATGACCTAGTTCTCGTGATCTTCGTGAGAGAGGGACTATCGAGGGACTATTCGACAAGAAAAAGGGTTAGTGGATAGAGAGAGGACGTCCAGGGTTAGAGTGGGAACATCACAACCACAGAGTGAAAGGATAGAGAGATAAGTGCGTACTGAGATTGAAATTGTTGAAAATCGACCGCGAATTACAGGGATTCAACTTGAATGTTAGCTACTAAACGTCCAATCGTGAGTACGCTCCAAGTACTAGTTAGTATCTTATAACCCACATACACCCGATCTTCATAGGATCTTCGCGGTGTTAGCTCCCTTGAAAACGGAGTTAACACCACTCGGGGCCTTGCAGTTCTGCAGCGAGAAGGGAGGAGTCACGGTCATCCAAGTCCGAGTCGATGATCGGAGTTACATTATGTAGCTCTGTAATACATGTGGTCCGCCAATATCAGTCACGTGCCAAGTTGACATCTGGAACTTTACTCAAGCGAACAAAAATTTGAAAGCAGTCAAATATTCTCTGCTTCAGGTGGAATTTCTTCGCCGACCCCAATCGGGTCCTGGTCAGCCGGAGAAAGTTCAACAGGTGATCTTCTGGCTAATTGCATTTCTGATGTAAATACGTTTGGAGCGAAGGCGGTTATATCCTGATTTGCCTAAATTCACCTTCTCGTGATCCCTGTCCTTGCGCTCAAGAGCCGAAAAGACGCTAGTAGTATGCCTTCTAGTTCGGAAAGAGGTTTTCCAACATTAATATAGCTCGGTGTGTGAGAAATTCCATCACCAGTGCACTATTTAACCATCCGATGTCACCATCAATTTCTTTACGCCCTTTCATTGTTCACAATGTTTCTCTATCAGAATGTTTTGTTCTTAATCGCCACAATATCCCTGGTTTCTGCCTCTTGTACTTCTACCCAGCTCCGTGCGAAACTCAAACATGCTGGCCTCCATCCGCTGCTTCCTGGTGATCCGGGTTTCACCCGTAACAGTTCTGCATGTATGTTGCTTCGGGCACCTGCCTGTTATTGCCTCACGTATGCTCAATTCCTTACTTGTATTCTTTACAGTTAACCTACGTTTTGACATCACACCGGCAGCTATGGTGTTCCCTTCTTCAGCAAGCCAGGTTTCTAGTGCCGTCAAGGTTGGCGTTGCCTGCCATTTACCGGTTGTCGCTAGAAGTGGTGGCGTACGTATTTTTCTTGTAATTCACTTCGCTGTTTGACTGAACCTGATTTACCAATAGCATAGCTACATTGCCAATGGGCTTGGAGGAGGCGACGGCTTTCTTGTCATCGACTTGAAGAACCTCAACTCTGTCAAAATGGACTCCACTACCCACGTCGCGACAGTTGGAACAGGAAGCCGATTGGGCCATGTTGCGTTGGCATTGAACGAAACAAGCCGAGACACGGCGCATGGTACTTGCCCATATGTCGGACTAGGTGGACACGCAGGTATGCACTTCGTGATGATGTCCCTTCTTTGACTAAATTTCCGGGTGCTAGTTTACGGCGGATACGGATATGCTTCGAGGATGTGGGGTTTAGCTGTCGATAACATTGTTGCAATGGAAGTAGTCCTCGTGGACGGGTCAATCGTCACCGCGAGCGATTCACAGAACACGGACTTATTCTGGGTAATTATCGAGTTCGATTGGCCTTCGTCATCATACACTAATAATGTCTGATCAGGCAATGAGAGGAGCTGGTGGCTCTTTTGGAGTAGCCACAACGATGTCTCTACGAACGTACGATCAGCCCCCCGCAGCAACAGTTTTCCGATACAATTGGGATTTGAACATTAACGATTCCGTCAACGCACTTGCTGCCTATCAGACATTTTGTCAAACCAATCTCTCCATTGCTCTTGGTATAAGGCATGAACTCCGTCGAGGCACCAAATATGGATACGTAAACAATTCGATTACTGGTACATGGTTCGGCAGTAAGGACGATTTCGACGCCGTCCTTTATTCGCTCTTGAAAAATTTGCCTCCGATCCACACTTCCTACGTATCCAACGGGACTTACATGGACAGTCTTATTTATCACAGTGACAAGGGTACGCTGGATACTTCGAAACCAGACCATCCTGATACTTTCTATGCGAAGTCTTTGGTCGTTCCTGAGGACACTCCGATGACAGTAAATGCTCTGACGGATCTCTCGAAGACTCTTGCTACTGAAGGCTTCTCATCGAGTACTGTAAGTTTCTGATTTTTGCAATTCTTTTCTCGTATCGTAACAATAAATTTCACGCAGAACTGGTTCCTTCAAATCGAACTTTGGGGTTCAGGCGATTCTGTCATCAACAAGCTATCGCCAGATGCAATGTCTTTCGCTCACAGGGATTCTTTGTTCGTTATTCAGTTCTATGCGTCATCACCTGTGCCGAAGGATTTCCCCCAAGAAGGGTTCCATTTACTGGATGGTACGTCACACCGCTTTCCCAGAATGTCTAATATTCATGTTTGTTTCTTTTAGATGCGGTAGGCAACATTACTATTAACATGCAACCGAATTGGGACTTTGGGTACAGTTTTGTCTATTGTCACCTAAGCAATTCTAATGTGCGTTTTAGCACATACACCGATTATATTGACGGCAATCTTACCACTACTGATTGTATGTCCTCATCTAATCGTATTTTTCTACGGAGCGCCTAACCACACGATTACAGGGCCTGACCTGTATTACGCCTCAAATTACGGTCGACTCCAGCATTTGAAGAACTATTACGACTGCCACTCCACGTTTGGAGCTTTTCCTTTGGGAGTTGAAAGCGGAAATTGTACCGCTTAACAGATGAATCTTGTATGAATTTGTACTTTAGCCTCACGTATCTTTGCGGTGTTCTATTTTCCAATACCGGCGCTTTTTGTACACTAACTCAGAAGTCGGACGCAAATGATAGACGCTAAATTCTAAACCCATTTCTTCAAACTGCGTCACTAATTCAAAACTTTGCTATACTCGTTCAAGTTGCTGGATACTATATCCATCTCGTGTGTTCAAGCCAACTTATGGCTAGAGATCATGGTACCATAATTTCGGCTTCCTATAAGACTTACTGTTAGTTGTGGTCCAAGTATTGCTGTAAGATACGTTATGGACCGGACAGAACCAACAGTGTTGTTGAAGTTCAGCCTGAGGGAAAAGTACTTAATTTTGAATCGTATCATAGCCTGCGGCATTACGGCACCTCCGTGTCGTAGTTTAAAAGTCATCCAAATTCAGTCATCCGACGACCTGTTTGCCATGATTGATCCACCTTCTCATACATTCGCCCAAATATTTACTTGGGGAAAACTTAATACCTGAAAGTGTGCTATAGTCCACTTCGAATAGAAGCAGGTGGGACACTCCAGAGTCGGTAAGTTCATGATTCATCATAACCACTTGCATGCTCGCTGAAACGTGATAGCCGAAAACATGCCACTAGTACTTCAATTTGCATTCGAAGTAAGTATGGTGTTTTAGAACCAGTGAGTTCATCTAATGATTTTTTTCTTCAAGCTCCATTCATGAATGCCACCGTAGTTTTGCAATTCATGAATTCTAGGACATTTATAAATTATCGGAGACCCAGATGCGTAAAAGTTGCGTAAAAGAGTTGGAGCCGTTCACGGACTTCCTTTTCAGTAGTCCTTTTTCCTCTTTTCTGCGTCTGCCTTCTAACAGTCATCGTGAACAATATAGCGCAAATCTTCACTTCTCTCACTCAAAGTTGGAAACACTTGGCACCTCGATGCAGACACAGGCTCTCAAGTATGATCTCTCGTCGTTCACGAGTGGCCTTTGCTTATTCCTATGTACATTCATCCCGTCCTACACACCAACTATCCTCACATTTTACCTCGGCCCTCCATAAAGTCTGTCTAATCGCTCCACTTCTTTTCAGAATCGACCTTTTTCATAGCTCCTTGAATTTTTGTTATCTTCCCTGTTATGTGGATACGTCTGAGCCCTCTTTGGAGTGAAAGTTCTCGAGACTCTCAATGGGTATTGTCAAGTTTGAGGTGGGTAATTCTTCCCTCGTTCACTTTCTGGGGTCACTCATGTTATGTTTGATTATTAGGCAATCAAGTTATTGCCTGCCACAAAGCAGGACCTGCCGCCCGTCTTTGATGCGCAGTCAAGACATATCGACACATGATATACACTAGAGCCAAATGCTTGTCTCTCGCCATTCTGTGGGGGTT
>QLOJ01011240.1:0-12674 GCA_003313625.1 Tricholoma saponaceum
ATTTCCTTCAGTACTTCAAAATTCTCGAACTGATGGGGCTGCCATGGGCGAAAAAACTAGAACACGTCAACTTTGGTATGGTGAAGGGCATGAGCACACGATCGGGGACAGGTGTGTCCCTGAACGGTCTCATAGACGACGCTGCCAGGGTCATGAAGGAACAGATGGGAAGCAACCCAGAAAAATACAGTGCCGTCGAGGATGTCGAGATGACCAGTCGAGAAATTGGGATCACTGGCATCAAAATTCAGGACATGGCAGCCAAGAGGTTTGTTCCGTTCCCTCTAAAATCCTTTTCTAAACTCCCCCATTCTCAGGATCAACGACTACACGTACAATGAAGAGCGCATGCTCTCCATCGAGGGCGATACAGGGCCCTATTTGCAATACGCACACGCCCGTCTTACCTCCCTCAAGGCTAAGAACATTAATCTCCATCGGTCGCAGCCAGAAGAGATCAAATGGGACTCCCTCGCGCCTATGCCGCACGCACGGGAGATTGCGTTCCTGTTGGGGAAGTACCCGGATGTGGTCAGGACGGCTATGAAGACCCATGAGCCCAGTGGGGTGGTGACGTACGCATTCCAACTGAGCCATGCGATCTCGAGCGCGTGGGAGACGGTGATTGTGAAGGGCGAGGAGGATGAGGAGAAGGCGAGCGCGAGGTTGTTCCTATATGAGCGGGCGAGGGATGTGCTTGGTGGGGCGATGAGGTTGTTGAGCATCAGGCCTTTGGAGCGGATGTGAATTGATATAGAGGTTTCGGATAAATAACATCAATTGCATTGGTTTTGAGCTTGGAGACTTGCCTCCAGGCCAGCTCTAACATTACCATGTGAAATTGTCATTTTGGTGGGGGACCAAACAAAAGCAAATAGGAGAGGCATCCTCGCCTCCTCACAGTGATAGCCTGAGCGATAGTGGCGACAAATTAATTTCTGCAAACGGGTATCGCTGAAGCTCACAGACACGCTGAATGTCGTCTTCGGATGCTGGTGCGCCCCAATCTCCAAAATCGCGTACTTCCGTATCGTCTACTTGTGAAACCCGGGTTAGTAAACAGCAAAAGACGCTTCCTCTAGCCAGTTCGACTGCTTCATCATCAACGTCCACCTTCGCGCTGACCGACTGCCCTTTGTTTTTAGCCATTCCGGCCGGTCCGAGTTCTAGCACGCCTGTACCCAGTGAACTTGCGAGGACCCCCTTAGCTTCCAGTGCTTCCCCACGGGTGTTATTGCCTGCATTGTCTGGGCTTCATAGTTCGGCCCGCACATCTGCTAGTGTTGGGGGGACCAATGTCGCCTCTTCTTCTACTACACAATCTCTCTCCATCCCTGTCGTTCCAGGGTCCCATTCGCTGTCCCAAATTCAGTCGCATGCGCCTCTCGCCACTGAAACAACCTATCTTTTTCCACCCCCACAAAGCACCCGCCAGGCACCAACTCTACCAACGACCCCTGAAACAATCAGACTGGTCCATCCTGCCAATAATCTCATCTTCCTTCGCTTTCCTGCGTATGACCCCCTGCCCGGTCCTCAACCTCAGTTCGGTCTCCATCATGAAACGGTGCTTACTGCGTGTAGGATTGTAGCATACAATAACCCTGGATATCTCTCCACATTCCGTGACCGCAACGCTGCCCCAGTCAATGTTACGCCTGATTCGGCCCTCCGTCCTGGTTCATATTATTACCATCTGGATGACCCCAAGACCGCAGAACGCTACCCTATTTGTGACGATTTTGAAAATTGGAGCTTTCCGCATGGAAAAATGCCTCCGTCCTGGTCAATGGAGCCTGCGATTGCGCCTGGGGGTTGGCCATCCGGCTGGACTGCGATCAGTGAAAGGGTCAAAGTCAGAGACAGTTCTTGTCTCATTTCGGGATCCATGGAGTACCTTATGACTGCTCATATTGTTAGCAAGGACCATGGTCATTGGGTGCATAGGATCTGCAGTTCTGGTCTATCTCACTGCTCTAATGTATGGATTTACAGCTGGATGCGAATGATATGGATTACTACCTTGGTGACACCATGCCGCTTCATCACGCTCCACGAAACTTGTGCTGTCTTCGTTATGATCTTCACATGGGTGGATTTGACCGCGGCCAATTCGTTGTTGTTCCAAAATGTGGCAATTTTGTTGTCCATTTTTTAAGACGCAGTGAAGAAGCTGCAAATTTATATCATAACGCCGGTTTCAATCACAAGAACCATGTGGCTCCAGAAGCACTTTACGCCCGATTTGCGTGGGCTCTGACAAAGATTATTAAGGATTTACACCTCGACCCAGAGTCCTTCAACTTTCTCAAGACAGATGACGACGAAGATCGGATACCAGAATCAAGTGGCAAGGAGGAGAGGGGGCATAAACGCAAACATGATGACATGAGCAGAGGTAATGAACGTGATGGCTACAGTGGAACCCATTGTAGTAGATCAAACCAGGACTACGATGCCTCGCCGCCCCCACTGCAGCCTGACCCTTGGCTTTCCGACGTGCTTCTCAAACTGGCGCCGGGCGATCAGTCTTCAATTGAAGCTGATATTCAAGAAATACAACAGGATTTAAAGAAGGCAGCTCGTGATCATCCTTTCCTCGGTGCCATGTCTCATCATTCATATATGTAAATCGGTGGTACTAATTTGGTATTGTTTCTAGTCGATGCTACAATAAAACCAACTCCCCACCATTATCACAATCTCGTCTGGTATCCCGGTATGCAAGTTGTACAAAGAAGAAAGCAGGCATATCTCGACAGTCACCCACACATCAGGGCATTTAGTGATCCGCATCTGGAGAGTAATAGCGCCCCTCACGATAGTGATTCCGAGTCATCATTATAATGCCTGCCTTTCATTATTTTTGTACTGCATAAAGGTCTCAGTTGACAACGGTAAGGTATTCTGTGTATTTTCTCATCCTCGATGTATATGTAGGTTTTCTGTAGGTGTGTAGGTGAAGTGGGAACATAGCTGTCGAGGACATTGTCACCGTATACAATCATTCTCGAGACAAAACATTGTCAATGATCTCCATTTTAGTCATTTGTCTTCCATACAGGTCGGTCCACTAAATCAAGTTGTAGAGGTGTGCATATGAAATAGTCGGCCGGCATCATCATGCCACCCTGCTCATGGCAGACCCCAAATATGGGTTTTGAGCACAGGACATGAATGAGCTGCGGCCACGATGGAAAACCATTGACATGGACGATCCTTGATAAGATGAAGCCACCCAAGGCATGGCTACAGCTGATGAACTATATGGTGTTCCATGAATTTGCATTCCCATGTTTCCACCGCCATAAGGTGAGTAGGATCCCGTTCCTGTGAAGCGACGCTGGGAGGTAGAGAATTAGGATGACCTGATGAGGGGATCTGCAGCATTTTTTGCCGAGAGCGAGAGCGAGAGCGGGAATGGTAGCGCGAATGAGATCGGTGACGAGAATGAGATCGGGGATGAGGAACGCCGAGTTGGCTGTCGTAAGCGTAAGCATCCATATACTAGGCGCTTGGTCCGTAGTGAGAATGAGATAGGGAGCCGGAAGCTCATTGAAAAGAACGAAGGCAGTGTCAGTAGCCGCTTCCGCTGTTCTGCGAGTGTGATGATCCAGTCGCTGTCCCATATGCGACTGTAAACGAGTCACTATAAATGGGAAGTAAAATGCAAGCACAGAAAGAAAAAAGAAAATGGATCACCTTCACCAACGGCGAGACCGATTAGACCTCTCTGCCTACCGCTTAGGGGCTCACGAATTGAGCTGTTATGGGTCCACACGCGATAAGCTTCGTATGCAGCAGCATGGCCGATGTGCTCAGGTAGCATGCGACTGGGAGAGCCCTGAAGAGCGAGATCAACATTGGTACAGAGATTACGTCGAGGAGACTTTACGATGGAGCCGTAGGCGTGACGACGCCCGAGCCAATGTTTAGATTCATGGGTCCCTACACCGATTCCACCTGACATGGATTCCGAATAACCTTACACGATTCCACGCATTGACGAAGAGAGATCCGTGAAGGGCAGATAACATGCACTGGAGGAACGGATAAGATTCTCTTGCCGCGGCGCCCCATGCCCCGACTCCACGTTCGCAGATCTAGAGTAAATCCAAGAGACAAACTCGGTCCAAAATTCACTTCGATCACGCTGTTTTTCTCGGAGGGAACTTCAACTTGAACTTGGGTCGGCCCCGTGATTGTCCGAGTCACGGTGGTCTAGGGAAACATCTGGATATGTCACTCTGCTTGATCAGTGGCTTATGCGGTATAGTGTCCGCCGCTTGCTACCTGGCTTAGATGCTCCTATCATGCTACAACCACCATACTGGAAATCACGGCCATAGCACGGTCCTCTGAGCCAACTCTACTCATTAACGACTCTATCCTTGTCCACCAAGTTCAACACTTATACGGATGAACTGTTTGATATGTTCAGCATTGCACCACGTCTTGGCTCCTCGCATCGAATCGCTCATTATCCGTATCTTCACGGAAACCAGTCCCATCTCCATTTTTCTAGACCACTTTTCAGTTCCAGGTATTCGGTCGCTCATCGATATCGCACGCAAATCGGAGAGTCCATCTCCCACTCTACCTCATTCATTTCTCGGTCCGCATGTTCGTTGCAGAGCCTTTCACTAAGCTGCTTCCTCTATCTCATCCATGATCAGCTGCGTAGCTCCCTGTATGGTGTACCATCACTCGTTGAAGTTGAGCTCGGGATGTACCTTGTGGGCGGCATAACAAACGAAACGATATGCATGTTAAACTTTTAACCTGGTCCCTCGTATCAATTTCGTTGTCTGCCTACTCCCAAATCTACAAATACTTGGAATAGCTCATCCTCAATCTTTTGGACCTCCGCAGCATGTCGCCATGAGGAGGCGGAATAACATTGATAATGGCCAAGTTTCTCAACTACAATCTGTTCGATTAACGTCGGGGGACTACTGAACACACATCCATCCGAATTCACACTTCTGCAACGGTTGGTTGCAGGAGGGTTGCATAATGGACATTTGTTTCATTCGGCTGTGACCAAACGTGGTCTAGTTCCTTATGAGGGCCACCTCGGCTCCTGGACTTCCTTGTCGACGGTATTGGTACTCTTACGTGACGATCTATTACGGTTTCTAAGGGCACTTGACGGTGCTGATTTTTCCTTTTTTGTCTCTTCGAGTGGATCTCCCATACCTGATACCGGACTTCTGGAGGGATAGCAATTTACCTACGGAAGGTGTAAAACAGCAACACATTCCACTTCACCAACTCATCTCGATCAATTCAGTCCAGTCGGCTGCGTGTAAGGCTGACGGCGGCCATCGTTGTCCCTGATGGCCCAAACGCCAAAGCGTGACAGTGGCTCTACAATAGAAAACTTAGCTACGGTGGCCCAACATAGTAACCAAAAAGGAAATTTCCCTACAATGTCCCATCTACCTTCCGTTATAAAGAACGAAGGAGACATTGAACGGACCCCACGCCAGGTTGTGTCTCTACGTTTTCTTCCGTTGTTGAATTCTCTTTGTATTCATCATGTCTCTCCTTAACGATTCGACCACCCCTCAAACTCATGGAGCAGGTTCTCCAGACGAGTGTGTCGAGCAAGAAAATTTGTAAGTCCTCAGCGCCGTTCGTCGCGCCAATGCCCCACTCAAGGATTCACAGCGTCGACGGTGGTAATAAGATCCATCCCAAATTTCTATACGCCATGTTCGTGACTCATTTGTCTTCTCAAAGTTCTATTGACTGATGATATTTCCATCTCCTAGTGTCGAATATGTTCTGGCCTTGCCCCAAGATTCGGATAGTGATGGTCCCTCGGCCGTAGACACTTCTGTTACATCGCCGGTACACTCAACGCCGATTTCACAGAACCCATACCATGCGTGGACAGCTTGGACGCGACAGGGACCAACGTTTCAGGCTCCGGCAGCGTAAGTTTAGCCTGCTAGCTTGGTGTATTATTGCTTATGCTCATGCCGAACTTCGCTCCGATTAGTGCCCAAAACAAATCTTCTAGTTGGACTGGGGTCAGTTCTTACGACGGTTTTTGGTCGAAGTTTAACAATTCCCAATACGCGACGCAAGTCGCTATGAACGAGTTGGCAAGGCTTCAAGTTCAAGATTCTGCCAATGGCCTCGCGCCAGCAGGCTCTCAGTTTCCTTTCACCAATACTGCTGCTCCTGGTGAGATAGTTGGTCTGACCCAGAAGTACGATTAATTCGCTACTAGAAGAACCCCACTGATCAGGTGTCCCTGTCAAGCAGAGAGACAACTCCCAGACCCGTTCCCAACTCTAGCCAGGAATCGTGAGTGTTGCGGATCCATATACCGATCAAGTTGCTCATAAAAGTGTTCATTTTCGTAGCGCCTCTTACACCCGTCCAAAGTCTTCCTTCCTCAAGAGAGAGTTGACTCTGACATACACGGTAGAGGACCTCGTCAAGGATTTCCCTTCTCTCGCCCATCTTATCAAGGTCATCCCTGAGACGAGTTTTGTGTGCAATCGTTTTGGATGCGGCGCAAGGGTCAATGGAGATCTTGCTGCGATCGTCAAGCACGGCGAAGGGCACCGGCTTGGAAGCCAGACCAGCGAGATCACCTGCGTATACAGGAGGTGCAATGCCAAGGTCGCCATCCAGGATTTCGAGCGGCACGTCGGGGCTCATCTCCAGAACCAAGAATATGGTACTATCTGTGGGGTGTGCAAGCATTGGTTTGCCAACGGTGAGCTGGCGACCAACCATTTAACTCAGCCGTGCCCGACCCTTCTGTCTCGAGGTCATGCAGAAGGGTATCCATCGCCTAGTAAGAAGGCTCGTCAGACTAAGGATTAGGTGGGACTGACTCATTATCCTTGACCTGGTGCCATGCCGTTCATGATGGGAACTCCCAACGTTATTCTCTGAGTACCACTTTGCTTGCTACTGTAATTACTAGTACCATGTATGTAAAACATTTATAGAAAAGCGTATAGCAATTGTATAATGTACCGCTAGCTCTTAAATCCCACTCTTTTCCCCTACTTTCCGATCTCATGCGACACAGTAGCATAATGTAACTGGGTGTTGGAGTTGATCGTCATGAATAGCGAGTCAGAGTGCCATGCTACCGAATTTCTACCGTCCTCCCTGTCCAGTCTTCTCTGAGCCTAGCTTCCACAACGTCATTGAGTTCCTTCGCTTTCCGGACAGCTACTTCGATAATCTTCAAAATGTCGTCTGGCGTGAGTGGCACTCCGCCCATTTTCTGTACAACGCAAAGTTCGCGCTGAGCGTTCAAGGCCACCGACAAAAGGCCTGCACTCAGTCTTTGTTCCAGTTGGGAAGGGTCTAAAATTGGCGGCGTTTCAGGATCAGGGAAGTAGGCGAAGGTGAAGCAGAATGGTGTGTGATGAATGGCTAACGGGACAGGGGCACGTTCGGTAGGGGCATGCTAAGAGTAGCTCGTAAGGGCAGAACGAGATGGAGATATTCATGGACGAACCACAGTAACCTCGTCCCCAATTACTTCAACATCAGGCCTCCGGAAGTGCTTGAGAGCAACTATGCCAGCTAGGCACGCGCAATCGAGCATATTGCCTGCATCGGCCAAAAAGTGCAACGTTAGACGAACATGCCACACCTGGGTCATGACTCCTACAGTGAGGACACAGCTGATATGTCAGGTAAACGAAACTGACCCGTTGACCAGCCAAAACGCACAACGACTCCTTGTCGATGGCGTCGCTTCGTCTGAGCACCTTATCAAGCATTCTTGTGATCGTTACTTCTTCGTCAGACGGTCTAGCATCATACCGATATTATACCGCAACGACTTTGTTTCAAAAGTACCTACCTACCGGCCTGGTTCATATTCAATGGATGCCATAGGTGATATCTCCGAATGTATTGTAAGAGAACCTTCGAATGGTCGTTCAGGTGGAGGTTTCACCATCTTGGCATCCACCTCGGCGATTACACTGGAAGCCAACCAATGAACTATAAGGTCGAGAACAAAAAAGTATGTTGTGCACCACACCGTGTTTTTCCAAGCGCGCATTCGACCCAGCCGAGCTCTGGTCCAAATGTCAGTATCGGTGTACGTAGCTCCAGGGGTAGACGGCCATCGAGTCTCAAGGATTGCTTCAGTGAAGTGAAAAGAAATTCCTTCTCTGGTATCGAGGGCGATGGCGGTCTCATGGTAATTCGTTGGTTCAAGCCACTTTTGAAGTTTATTTGGTTATCGCGTCGTAGTTGCAATTGTTGATCCTCTCCTCTACTTGTAACTCGATTCTTACTTATGCCATGGTTCGCTTAATCACGCACAATCTGCTTGCGTGTCACGTAAAAGGGTGTACATCGAACAATTTTCCATTGGAGTTTAAGGATGTGCAGATCGAGTTGAGAGAAGCAGAATTCAATCCAGATTTTTTGAGGGGTTTCATGCCCAAGATCGAATGGAAAGCTTTGGTCGATGCCGCTAGACAGGTGTGCTTATTCGTTTCTCTGCCTTGGGATGCTGACTGACTCATGCTCTCAGCTAGGCGACACATCGCTACCGCTAGAACAGCCAGGGATGCTGGACGATGACTTCCTGAAGAGTCTCCATCATGTTTTATTTGAGGTACGATTCGGTGTCGTCCCTGCAATTCCATTCACCTTTGCTGACTATGCATCGTAGATCCACGTCGAAGAAGGTGTCATGCTCTGCCCTAATTGTAAACATAACTACCCAATCTCGAACGGCATACCTAACATGGTCAGTTTATTACCGTTGCTGAACGATCTTCTAATTTCTACTTTCCAGCTGCTGGCCGAGCATGAAATTGGATAGCCCTAGACAGAGCAGCCACTCTTAGTCCCAATCTACTTGCTGGTGTCAAAGCTTCCGTAGAGTTCGACGTGGCGTGCGCCAATTTACGCTCCGAGATGGCAGCGGGAAGTTTAAATTTCACTCAGATACGGGCCCAAACAATTAATACGCTGATGAGAAGTTCCTGTAATAAAAGTCATTTATATATAACGTGGGTTGTCTTCGACTCTGGTGTATTTACATACTAACAACACCTCGATTCCGTATATATTAGACATACAAAAAATGGAAAAGGTCATATAATAATCATCATACTCATACGGTGCTGCCCACTGTCTCCTTCAAGGCTTTCAAGGAGGGGGAGAAAAAATACTCGCCTCCACGAGGAATGACAAAAGCCGGCATGGGAAGCACAGTTGCTGGGTTATTAGGGTCGGTGCCTGTCAACTTTCTATCGCCTTGGCCGATAATCGGATCCAACCTGTTCAAAGTGTTATTAGCTATAACAAGGATGGATATAGACACCAACGAACCCAGGAACCTCAGGAGTTGTCTCACCAATGGGGAACTTGGCATTGTTCGCCCAGCCTAATCACTCGTTGTCAGCCCAGCTTTACACAGGTAAATGAGGTAACGTACTCTCTTGAATAAATGCGAATCCATTGTCAATGCTGGACTGATAGCACGCGAAAAGCAAGCCACGGTTATGTAAAGTCTTGCCTGCTTCCCTTTCTTCATGTGTTACTTCGGGACCAAATTGAACACCGCGTCGCATAATCCTACGACTCTCAATAGACCTGGGTGGTACCAAACCCTCAAGATCGGCACGTGGGTTCGTCTTCCGGACGTGCGCAGCAAAAGGACAGATTTTCTGGAAATTGGTCTCCGCTGCGAAATGGAAGTTGTTGTTCCTGTCGTTACATTTGTCAAGTTTCGCATCAGGGCGGGAATGACAAACGATGCTATTACCTCTGAGGATCCGCTGCGAGCTTTGGATCATCTCTGAAGGGTGTCAAGTCAACGGGAGCTCCTGTCCACAGGTGTCAGATATGATATAAGATGGATAACTAGACGCACCGCTCTTCCATCTTCCAACAAGCCTAGCGCCCAACAACTCACTTCCTTCCGCCGGAGTCAGACCGGGCACGGGAAGTGGGTTGTCTCTGAGGAAATTGTTGAATTCCAGAACAGTCTGGGACGGGAAGCGGAAGGCTAGGAAACTGCCGTCGACGGCCAATGGTGCTCTGTTTTGTACAGGATCACCTTCGTGCCCCATGACGATAACACCTGCTCGTACTGGCAAGGGTCCGGGGTTTGGATTTTTGTCGAACCCTATGATTGCGGGGTTAGAGATACCATCCAAGAAACCAAAGCTAGAAAGGTGGTTGTTGAATTATTGTTACAGAAGAAAATCAAAAAATCTCAACTGTTCATGTCCAGACTCGTTACCCGGTCGGACGTCGCCTGTGATACTGGTCACCTCCTGGATAGAGGCTCTGGATGTAGAAACACCAAATGCTTCTTTGGCCTCCCAGAGCGCTTTGTTGACAGACAGATGACTGTCACCAGATATGAGGACGACCCCATGGATGTCTTGCAAGAATGCAGGTTCCCAGTCGGGAACGAAAGTCGGCCCAGTCCCAGTTC
Organism: Tricholoma saponaceum; assembly: GCA_003313625.1. NCBI lineage: Eukaryota > Fungi > Basidiomycota > Agaricomycetes > Agaricales > Tricholomataceae > Tricholoma > Tricholoma saponaceum. The sequence continues at coordinate 10,451 of QLOJ01011240.1, forward strand.
CTTTGTCGCCAAGTAACTCCGCGTCTCTCTTCTGTCCGCTTTGGAAGCTGGCATCTCCCGTTAAAGTTGAGTCGTCGATTCCCAGCTAGGACTGACTTCAGTGAATGACAAATATGATAACCGAGATTGTTACAGACCCTGCTGAGACCCTTATGGGAGAAGGCGATGTTAACACCGACCATTGGGATCAAAGTGCCATCACCCTTCTTCTTGTGGTCTTCTATGGCCTTACGATCTATCAGGACTTGGGCAACGGTCTTGATGTGAGGCGTAAACTTGACAAGTTGTTGTCTGAAACTCTTTACGTCGGTGACCTGAAAGAAAAAGTAGGTCTGTGTCTTCTTGGGAAGACCGCTCCTGTTAGCTAAACATTTTAGTCGCGTTCTTAGGATTTGGAACAAGATTAGCTTCTTACAAGATGTCACCCTGAATGTTATCAAGATCCAGTGACGAAGGGGCGGCGATGGCTTGTTGGGACATGTTGGAGATCTGGAAGACGAATGAACCTTCGCAAAGTGGATTCTGAGAGAAGACTCACAATTGGGAAAGTATACAGAACGCTATCTTGTCGCCTTGCCATTTATACGCCCTTGGGACGCAGGTTTCCGAGCCATCGGGGCCGCCCTGCGATCCACAAATAATCTGAAAGCTATGCTCTGTCCAAGAAATGTTGGAAAATACATTTGGGGAACAGAAGCGAGCGTCTCGGAATGAAGTCCACTATAAACGGGGTTATCGCACCAAACAGAAGATGCATACTATGTAAAGGCGCCTTGCCCATCACTAACCGAAACGCGAAGGCACGCTAAGAAATGACAGAACTGCAATGGAGAGACAGAATTCTCGTAAGGAGGAGTTTAGCAGGCTCGGGACGATAAACTTCCCAGCCTTATGACACATCTATATTTGCCGCCAAGTTGAGGGGAGTCATGGGCACGTATCGGCCGCCGTCTAGTAATGGGGATTTAACCGCACTACCAAGGTTGGACGGTGGTCCAAGCCGTGCTGCCGACAGCGGTACATTTTGTGGAATGAACTTGGGGGCACTGGGTTATTTGCTATATGTGGATTGAATGGGGAGTTGGTAGAGTAAATATGAGTTGTTGGAAAATCTCCCCATTTTCCCAGCAAAGTAGGGCGGCAATTATTCAGAGGAGGAGAATGTTCCGTTTCCTCCGAGTCCTGTGGACAATGGTGCCTTGCTTGGTCTGTGGATCATTATTTAGTATCAAGTTCAGATTGATACTTTGAATCTAATTAGAAAAGAGATTAATTTTGTTACTTCGCCGTTTCCATGTAAATTATTTATCTGAAGACGTATAGGCTGCCCTTATCCTGGAAAATCCGTGAAGCTGGTGATAGGCATACCACTGCAGGAACCAGATTCGGGATACCTATGGGAGAGTTGGACGTCTGACGCTCGCCGACCTAATAATACTATGGCCGTGACAGCCGGTAGGTCATAAGTTAAAATCGTGTGTTAACGGTCCAGGGCCAAAGAACCTAACTGGGAAAGCGGATAGCTTTGTACATGACTGATCTGCCATTGTCAAGGGCCAAGACTGCCGACGTGTACAGCAATCAATATCTGTGCCACTTGTTCAAGTAATATTGATATTAATCCACAGTAGTCCATTTCGGCCGCATCCATTTCTCCATTACATACCGAGCAAGCGTTAAACAACTAAACTCAACTGTTCGTGCTGCGGTCACAAAGTATTCTTCATCGTCATCCCTACGAGCAGCGACGAAGACGAACATGGCAAACAGTGTCGCTAGGCTATTGGGGTCCTTCTGTTGCCTTGACCGATGAACCTAGGACCCGATTTAAGCCTTTACCAAGTCAGAAAGAGATAACATGGGCAGAAGACCATCCTCGGGTGTGGTTCTTACGGCGGGTATGCGACGACACCAGTTCAATCTAACAAGCCAGACAGCAAGTCACCGTAACACTTCACAAGTGTGAAAGGATGTATTCTTCTAGTGGTAAATGTAAGTTATTCGTAATACTGGTCCGATAACAGACGCAAAAAAATTCATGACTGTGAAATCTTACGTTATTGCCTGTCCAGCTTCAGGAACGAACTGGGTCCTTCGGCGAGTTATTCTCGATTCCTAAGTTTCCGATCCACTTCGGACGTTTTACAACGCATTGCTTTTAAGTGTGTTGCTGAAGCCTTGGCGCACGATCTGTCACCGCATGTTATGCATATCATGCGGCATT